>JAYESA010000002.1:203205843-203418823 GCA_036927795.1 Iris macrosiphon | reverse complement strand
CTCTACTCACACTGATTTTGGACTCCTCCAAACTTAATACTATATGTAGCTTTATGAGAAATGCGAACAGATATTTGCTATCTTCTTGACCCACTTCGATAGTTTTGCAGCTTGCTACCATAAACTTTTTTTTTATGTACAACTTGTTACCATGAACTTCCTTTGCAACTTAATACCATGGTGGTGTTGACAGAAAAAGAAAGAAATAAATAAAAACACAGATGCCCTTTCTCTTCTTCTTCCATTGTGTTGGCAACCGCGATCGTGGGGGTTGTAGTGGTTCAGTATCCAAGCATTGTCACACGCAACCCCTTGAATAAATCAAAAACCTCAAAAGAAGACACATAAAAATATCATATGGTCGAAAGGAAAATCAAGTTACAAACTTTTCCACAACCATGTCTTCTAAAACCTAAAAATCAGCCCAACCATGGAAATAAGGTCATGCACACTGTAATCATCCAACTCCGCTCCACAAGGTTCAAACTTTATCAAAATAACCAATATCCAGATCCCAAAAACCAAACAGCAAATTTGATCCAAAAACCTCACCTAAACATAGCAGATGGTGTTGACATGGTTCAACTTTCAGCTCTCGAGCCCAAGCCCCTTGTGCCGGCACCCTCAATCAGTCTCCATTCCCCCTACCTCAACCGCTACCAAGAGTATAACCCATTTCCTTACCCCCATCTCCAAACACCACCACTATCTCTCTCATCCTTCTCCTCCTACCCGTCCCATCACTCCATCACACCCATTGATATTTCTTGTACAAAAAGAAATTAGGGTAAAGAAGTCCTAAAAGAGGCACATTCATTCACATGGGAATATTTTGTCAGCATTTTTGATGACGGACTAATGGAAGGTAGTAAAGCACCGACATCCAAAAGTTCATGGTAGTATATTGTACATAAAAATAGTGTATGGTAGCAAGCTGCAAAAGTGTGAAAGTTTATGGTAGTTTTAAGTGCAAATTAGTCGTAGTTATGAGAAACTCCTGTAGGAAAGAGCAGGATGTCTCTAGTTCTCTATATTTACAGTGTGTTCTTAACTTAATATCCATTGGACTATCTGAGTGGTGCAAAATGGACTTGTACAATAGAGAATTATAGTGGTGAATATTATAGATGAGGGGGTGTTAGTGCCACCCATAACGTATAAGGTTGTTAAAAGAAATATCCCCTAGAAATCATGGATAAGATAAAACATGATGTCAATAGGAGATGCAATAGTTTTGAGAAAGTTGGGATATGGAACAATGGGACTACAATTTCATACACAGTGTTTCCAACTTGTATTAATTTGACTTAGTAAACATTTTATTATCCTGACTTTTCTCTTTAATAAGAAGGTAGTTTTGGTAAAACATCCAAATATTATGAATTATTAACTCCATTGAAGTATGCATGCTCAATAGTGCCGATTAGTTGTTCCTTTCTTTTAATCACACAGAGATGAAGCATGCCTTTGTGCTCACGTTGGATCTGATTAACATTTTAGGAAACGATTGGCTGCATAGGTTTTTCTAGAACCTGAGACCTAATCATAGGCATTAACCAACAATGGTAAGGCCAACTGGTTCATCGTCTAGATCACTTGACGGAGAGTAGGCCATTCATGTGGGGTTCAACTCAATCAATTTGTCATGAGATTAAACACCAAAGCTACTTTTGACATGCAAGAGATTATTGTTAGTGCATTTATCTTTAGGAGTAGATAAACTAGTCATTTTCAAGTAGTATTGACATCATGATCATTCCTCTCAAGATGCATTCTACCTAAAACTATAGCTATATTCAGTAGAAGAGAACATAAATTTGAGTGATAGAAGGTTCTTTTTAACAGTAACTGTTTTTTCTTAGGAACGTGGACGAATGGCAGAAGGTTTTTGTTGGTTATTTAAACCATAGATAGATGAAATATAGTTTGCCCATATTAAACAGCACCTGACAAGAATGACCGTATACCTTGGTCCATATATGATTTCCATCTATCATGTTCTGTGATTTCCACATGCATGTATCACTCTGGAACTGTTGCTTGTGTGTGTGCATGCTTGTTTTTACTTGTGCTATCCCTATAATTCTATGCAATTACCTCGTAAAAATATTACTTGTGTGAAATTATGTAGAATGTTTTGGAGTTCTATTTTTTTTATTAATAATCTCTTATATATATATATATATATATATATATATATATATATATATATATATATATATAGAGCCTTACAACCCTCCATCTTATATAAAATTTCCTAATACATTCTAATATACCAACACTCCTCCTCAAGATGGGCGAAAGATATTCACTAAGCTCATCTTGTCACATCCTCTAATTATATCTACAGAGCTAAGTCCCTTGGTCAGGCTGTCTGCTACCTGATCCTTGGTTGGAACGTGGCCCAGCTCCAGTAGTCCACTGTCCAATTTCTCCTTGATGAAGAACCTATCGATCTCGATGTGTTTAGTCCTGTCATGCTGCACTGGATTGTTGGCGATACTGATGGCTGACTGGTTGTCACACCACAGCTTCATCTTGGCTCCTTGATCCAGCTTTAGCTCCACCAGCATACTCTTCAGCCATAGCAGCTCTGCAACTCCTAAGGCCATAGCTCTGGATCGACAGCTGAAGCGGAGTACAGAGCTATGGTCTTGGGAGTTGCAGAGCTGCTATGGCTGAAGAGTATGCTGGTGGAGCTAAAACTGGATCAAGGAGCCAAGATGAAGCTGTGGTGTGACAACCAGTCAACCATTAGTATCGCCAACAATCCAGTGCAGCATGACATGACCAAACACATCAAAATCGATAGGTTCTTCATCAAGGAGAAGTTGGACAGTGGACTACTGGAGCTATGCCACGTTTCAACAAGGATCATATAGCAGACAGTCTGACCAAGGAACCTAGCTCCGTAGATATGATTAGAGGATGCGACAAGATGGGCTTAGTGAATATCTTTCGTCCATCTTGAGGAATGTTCGTATATTATAAAGTATTATAGGATTTTATGTAAGATGGAGGGTTGTAAGGATATATATATATATATATATATATATATATATATATATATATATATAGCCAAGAGACTATAATATTCAACAGAGACAATGCATTTTAGTTGGAGGATTATAGAACTAATGGACAAAAGACTGACTGGAAAAGGAGCATGCAAAACATTGGATAATTTTACCGAACCTGTACAATCGACAGTACCCTTACCGACCAATGGCTGGAAAGTACCATCGGCTGTTTGAATATTGTCCGTCGATGCTAGATGAGTGTAGGAAGAGAACTCACTAGCATTCCCTGTCACGTGTCGAGACGCACCCAAATCGACAATCCAGTTCGACGATCTAAGGGAACACAGATGCAAGGGCGAGTGAGTCGTCAGTACCTTCCGATGGATGGGCATACATGGCAGCGTTGCCTCTGGTAAAAACTGAGGTGGAAGCCTCCTCAGTCCCACTCCTCCTGTCTCCATTGCTTGACGCTCTCTGCTTTCTTCCGAGTACCTCCAGCATGCCCATCAGTTCCCTCCTCGCCTTCTGCTACCAGCATGTTCGCCCGATAACCTCCAAACTGTCTACGTCTACCACCTGAATCTCTCTCCTTGGGTGGTTTGGTGCAAGCATACCTCAGATGGCCCACCTCCCCGCAGTTGTAGCACTGTCGGGGGTCTACCTTAGATCCTGTGCCGCCTGAATTGGCCACCGTCAGTGCTGACTTCATTTCAGGAAGACCACCTGTCCCTTCCTGCAGCTTGATGCGAGTCTCCTCCTGGATCATGGTCGAGATAGCCTTATCAAGTGTAGGGATTTTCGGTTGGGCTAGAAGTAGTGCTGTCCTCTGAGCAAATACTGCGGTCAGCCCTTTAAGAAACTTCATCGTCCTCTCTGAAAGACATACCTGTCTCTCTTTACACTTCGGGCCCTCGCAGCTCGTCCGATCTGAGGAATGATCGTAATTCAACCATAGACGCTCCAACTCTGTGGCATACTCCTGCACCATATTCTCTCCCTGTACGGTGTCGTCGATTTTCTCCTTGATCTGGAAAATCCTCAAGTTATTTCCCATACCATCGTAGGTCCTCCTCAACTTCACCCACACGTCCTTTACCATCTTAAGTCCATCCACTGTGGCGGCGATCGACTGGACTAAAGATTTGAGGAGCCAAATGTATATCACCATATGAGTGGACTTTCACTCGTTGCATCCTGCCGAGCCCTCATCCGGCTCTATCTTCTCCCCTGACAAAAAATTCTCCCGGTTCTTCCCTGCGAGGGTTCTCCTCATCCGTCGTGACCAACTCAGGTAGGTGGCCGGTCCATCAAGCTTCAGATCGATGGAGGGAAGCTCCAACTTCGCCGGTGTTCGTGTCGCGCTCTCACCAGCCGATAGTTTCATCAGCTTCATCAACATTGCGACCTCCGCAGGCTCCAACTTTTTGATGATCTCCTCCATCGATCCTCCTCTTCTCCGATCATCTCACACCCGTCCCACGATTCACGTTCGTCCTCTTCGTCCTCTCCTATACCCGATTATACCTCTCCCCCATCCGATCTAGGCCTTCGACGTCAACGTCCGGAGCGATCTGTGGGAGACGCCGAGAACCGCGGCAGAAGGCTCCTGCGGGCTTCGCAGGAGTCGCGGCTTCGCGGCGGCGGCGACAGTGGTGGTGGGAGAAGGTGGTGGTGGCGTGGCAGCGGTGGCAGCAGCTAGGGTTTGTGCTCTGATACCATGTAGAATATTTTGGAGTTCTATTATTATTATTATTATTAATAATCTCTTGGCTATATATATATATATATATATATACAACCCTCCGTCTTACATAAAATCCCCTAATACATTCTAATATACCAACAAATTATGACACGCTGAAGAATGATTTTAACTTGAGAATGAAATTATCATTAATTTACTAAATTCTTTATGTTCCATGATGAATGAACTGATTCCTAAATTATGTCTTAGCAGTTTCTTACAATAAATTGTATATTGAATCACCAGGTGGTTTAAACATGCTGGAGAATCATATATTAAAGTACCCTTCTTTGGAGCAGTTTCCTATCTTGCACTGGCCACTTTCCCATTCTGTACAGTGTTTGCTGTTCTTTGGGCTGTTTATCGCCACATACACTTCGCCTGGATAGGCCAAGACATCCTTGTAAGAGCATATTATCTTTGATTTTTATCTGATTTACAAAACCATCATATCATGATGGTTTTCTAAAGTTAGTTTAATATGAATGGTGTTGTTTTTCGATCACAATGTTGGTGTTACAAAAGTATATTGGAAATTTCCTAAATTTTAGACGTTTATTTAATGTAGTTAGTGTTTATTTAATGTAGTTAGTGTTGCTTCTCTAAATTCTTTAGTAGTCACTAAAAAATTATAGCAGCCACACAAGATTGGCTTATAATACCTGTACTGTTTGTGTCTACTGAACCCTACGAGGGACCTAATTGGTAATGTGAATTGGTTACAACTAGATGTTTTTTTAATGATTTCGTTTATTTGTTGTATAATGTGGTATATTCTTTTGGAGCTTTATAGAATTTCCAAGTTTGAAACTTTTTAGTGATCTTATGTGTAATGTCCTTTATTCTCTGTATCCTTTTGATTAAAAGTAGGGATGTCAAATAGCTTGGCTTGTTCCCAAAATGTTTATTTTCATTAAACCCTATACAATAACTATGTGGGATTGAATATTGTAGTGATTAATTATTGCTTTACCATGACTATTTTGAGTATGTTTTTTCCATTTGATTGTGAATTTTAGACTGTTGCACGAATTCGACCACAGTAGGGACAGTTACATGGACACAACTATTTTGGTGTGTCAGTGTCCAATACGTGACCGACACGTTGCAAAATGGGCTTTGCACCGGTTTTCGGAGTGCGTACGTCCTAGAGTTAATATTTCTATAAGCTACTGGATCATGTTAAAGCAAGGAGAGTTGGCCAAATATATAGAGAATACCGGCAAGTGGTCTTCCGGAGTCTCGAGTATATAAAGTGGCCATCAGATAGCTTTCCTATTAGGCTTAATTGCAACTAAATACTATTTCAGTTTTGCAACTTGATATCCTATACTTTCATATTATACTATAAATACCTCAACTATAATCATACAATATGACAATATAGTATCCTGATGGAGTTGTCAGAAAAGCTAAAATGACCAAAATACCCCTCCACTCTCTCCTCATTTTCTTCTCTAATTTCCTTTTCTATTCTCTCGCCTCACTTAACTCTCATTTCTCTCTTCCCTTCTCTTCCCTTTGCTTGGATTGAACAACCGCTGCCGCCATCACCATTCTCTTTATTCTTTCTCCCTCTTCTCCTTTTTCCTGTATTGATTCAAAGAACCCCCACCTCCACCTCGCCCCCCCCTTTCTTTCTCGTCCTCCTCTGGATACCCGCGACGTCGACTGTCGAGCATAGCTGACGCCGACGCCGACGCCGCCACCCTCTCCAGCTCTCCATGGATCTCTGCCAACACCGAGCCCTGCGACGAGCAACGTTGACCCCGCCACCGTCTCCGGCTCCCCGTGGATCTCCGTCAACGTCGAGCCCCTCTCGACTATCGTCGACAACCGCCGCTCATGTTTCCCCTCTTCTTCAGAGAACCACCACCATCATCAACATAACCACCATCATCAATCTCTAGGATAGTAAAGTACAGACTTTTAGAATCACTGAGTTCATCAAAAATCATGTGTCTACGCCAATGAAACAAATCAATAAACTGAAACAAATTAGATTATGATTGTGTTTCGTTCGAGAGCAGAAAGCTCTTGAAGAGACATTGTAGAAGCTGCTTTAGTGAACCTTTCCTTGGAGTGAGACACCTCAACTTTTTGTCTTTTGTAGTCAGTAAGAAATCTGTTCATATGTAAACAAATACAAAACAACATCCCAAATTTATCAACTATGAAACATTCTAAGAAATATTAAGCAATTTTAGAGTTATTATAACTAGAAAAACCCTGAAATCATTCTCTTAGAAATGGAATCATTGTTGTCACATTATATTTTACCGAATCGATAAGTCGTCACTGGGTGTGATGTCGTACAAGTCTAAGTTGCACATGTACAAGACATGAATATATACATTTAATAAACCGTCTCAAAATAAGGTTATTGCAGCGAAAATAAACAAAAAAATTGATAGACAACATATATATGAAAAATGATTCTTTTTATTAATAACTTGCAGCGAAAAACATACATTCAATAGATAAATCCAGCTTACAACTGATGTAAACCAAAATGAAATAATATTGTTCCATACATCATGTCCAAAGAAAATAACATCTTCAAAAGAAAAGCTTTAAAATGCCGAAAGAACTCCCAATGTCTATGGATGACCAAGTTATTTCCCGCACTTGCAAGGACGAGGGTTAGCACATCTGGGAATGTACTGGTGAGTAGTAACAACCGAACTCACCTAAATCAACATAGTAATCATCTAGAGCATACAATATTATTAAGTGATCTTTCTATTACTTTAGGTTTTGTTAACAATTCATAAAAAAGGCATAAACATATGAGTATCACTTAACAATGATTCTTATCCACCGTCAACTTTTTTTCTCTACAAAACAAGGATTAGAATGCACGGCCTTGCAAAACCCATTGTTAGCAATAATCCGACTATGTGACCACCATTGGTAACGCACCACCAATAAAAACTATCCATGGTATTACGACGACCCTTCCGGTGCAGGTAGTTACCCAACTGAAGCTCTCATAATACATGTATCATTCTCTCTTCCCGAAGAATGCACAACAAATATTCCTCCTAGGTCGACACAGTTCCGTAGTCCCGGTCACCGTTCGAGGGATCAACCTTGTGCTCAAGTAGTCTATAATCATGCTTATGCAACTAGCTATAAAACATGTAATATGCATGATAATAGAAATTTGGAATAAGTATACAACACAATATTTGTTCACATTCCATATTTCCTCGAGTGTCACCTCGTATACCATATGCCCATTCAAGGGTTATCTCAACTGGCAATCCAACGATCCTAAACCATCAACTGACGACCTAACCATCCTAAACCATCAATTGGCGACCCAACGGTCCTAAAAAAAAATTTCACATATCATTTCCAACATACAGGCTCAGAAAACAACACTACTTTAATTATGCATTATAGAGCTACAATTCATTTTTATAAAACAACAATTATAATTTGTAGTATCAGTTCATTCTCTACTATACAATTCTCCTATTTAACAATAAGTTTATTGATCATCAAACCTTGCTTATAAACCAATATTTAAACATAATGAATTCCAATTAACAATGCATACCAAGAAACCAACAGTCTTTTTCTAGTATTACAAACAACAAGAAGTAAAACATACAAATATATATATTTTTTTATCTCGATTCTTTTATTATGGCATCATCGATCATAAAGACATCAAAGGAAACAAAATAGTTCTTTATTAAGGAGTGAAGATGGAGGAAAGGTTACTCACCAGATTGAAGAAATGCCGATAGAAAAATGAATTCTTTTGCAATGATCAAATCTCGCCTTAGCTTCCTCCTGAAATCGTACCGACAATGTTTCAATACACTTCTTTCTATCTTCCTCTTTCTCTTAAAGGTAAATATGAATACAACAATCAATTATTATAATACGATTTAATGTATCTGGACTCAATTCCAACAAAACCCAAGTCAAAAGATGGACAAGGATCTCAACTGATTTGCTCCGATCATATAGATACCGAAAGGATTTGCCAAAGATATGATTTAATGCGATGCAATATATTCTTAATAGGTATAACCATACAAGCGGACCTCGTCCTATAAACCATTCAATCCAATCCAATTAAGCAAGGCCACATTACCACCCAAATCCCGTAGTTTCCCGAACAAACCCAAATCCGACTAGGCTATTCAAGCCATTAACATTATAACTTACCACAATACCACAGCTAGGAGTGTGGTATTACAACCGTCAAGCATTGAAAAGATCTTTCTTAATGTTGGTTAATTTGATGAGTCAGGAATTAGTTTCATTTTTTTTACAAGATGGCAGGTTGAAACACTTTCAGGAATTGGTTTTTGCTGCAATCTTAGTGACTGTGTAACACAGTATACTGGCGGTACACCGACAGTGTACCTCCATTATAGTGCTTTACCCAAAAATTTCCAGCAACTTTGTGAGTGACAGTACAATGGCGGTACACTTGTAATGAGTTGCAATGAGGCACCATGACTTTTGATTTCTGTCAGTCTAGAGAACACATTGTGGGTGTTAGCAGACAAAACATTGCAAGGGGTAGTTTATGCTCCTAGTAAGGAGAAGAGAATAAATCCATGTGAATCTAAAGCACCTGAGCATTAGTTGTCATGTATGTTCCAAAAATACTGATATCAAGTCACAACTACAAGCTAGTCATAGAGTTCATGTTTGTTAGCATAAAGTTACAAAGAAAATACACATTACGACATGTTTCTAGTGAAAATCATGCTCCTTAAGTGTGCTATGGTACACTGGTGGTTTTTCTAGTGAAAATCATGCTCCTTAAGTGTGCTAATGGTACACTGGTGGTACACTATTAGTGCACCGCCAGTACATTACTTAACTCCATTTTTTCTAGCAAGTTTTTGGAATGCAACACAGTACATTGCCAATGTACTGCCATTATACATTTTATTTCTTCTGAATGACATGAATCATGGTATTAAATTTATGGAGCTGTGGTCAGCTAGATGAATGTGTCATTCCCATGTGGGTGGTCTTTTGTTATCATTTGTTCTCTTCACATATCAATGCAAGGTCGTCAAAGTCGCAAGACGCACTCGAGGCGCAAAATGTCATCATCCGAGGCACAATGCACAGTTAAGGCGCACGTCTGAGCGAAGCGAGACACAAATATAAAAAATAATAAAAATATACATAAATAAATTAGTAATGTAAGAAATAAAACCAAATAACATATTAAAACTAACAAAAATATATTAAAACATAACCAAGTGAACAAGCAGAGTAGCAGTAGTAGTCAACAAAACTAATAAGTGTTTGCATTATCTATACCATGTTTTTAGTAAATTTTAGTTTTTCCAGTTCAATTGTAACCAACTAATTGTATGAGGTTAGAATTATCTTCATGCCTAAGTTTTTTGTATAAATAAAAAAAATCCATAAAGCGCATTTAGACGCGTCTTTTCTTGGTTGTGCCTTGCAGAAAGGCGCACCGAAGGCACACCTTGGGTACGCCTGGAGAAAGACGTCTTGCCTAGTGAGGTGCGAGGCGCAGCTGTGTGCCTTTCTGCGATACGCGTCTTTGACTACCATGTATCATGCAACCAAATTCTTGTCCAAATTAATTTCAGGACTTCGAATAGATTGAGCAGAGAGAGATTTTAGATAGAGAGGTGGAGGGATTTGGGAGCTCTCCTTGGTTGCTGAGAAGGAATAGGTAAAAGAATGGATGAGGAGGAGAGATAGATTATTGGCAATTTGGTCAAAAATAAAATACATATTTTTGTTGGAACGAAAAAGTTAACAGCTAACTGGCTGAGGATACCAACTTGAAACTCCTCAATAGTTGAGGGTATTAATCGGTATATTATGAAAGTATAGAGTATCAAGTTGAAAAACTTGAATAATCGAAGGTATTTAGTTGCAATTAGGCCTTCCTATTTTGAAAGGACCTTGAGCTTCATAAATTCAAAACCACTGTAGCACGTACAAGAGCCACTCTAAATGCTTAATTGTATACATACAGGTCAGAGCCAAACATAAATGAGGGTTGGAACGTGCTCCCCTGAAAGTTTGCTAGATAGCCTTTACCAGTGTACACTTGGTAACTCACTCAAAATGTATAAAACCGACATCTTGCCTACCGTAGAAAGTTGAGGTTGCTAAATACTTCAACCAATATTGTGTAAGGACAAAGACTAGATAGTTTTTTTTTTTCAAAAGAACAACATGCCAAGCATATTGCCCCTAATTCTTCTAATTGGAGGAGCGGAAACCCATTAGACGCCTTGGGTTAATACCATTCCTGTTCACAAGAAGTATACCGCTTCTATCCTACAACTAATAAGAAGAAAGTAAGAAACGTGTAGTGAAAATTCATAGTGACAATATAAGTCTCCTAGTAAATAAAGAGAGGAAAAAACATTTATCCTTGAGAGAAACAAACAATTTTCGCTAGCAAAATATGAACAAATAAGGATAGATTGTCTTCTTTGCTCTAATTTTTTTCTTCTAAATTTATATACAAGGCTCTCATAAATAAAATATCTAATATTACTATTTCAGACATATTTACCGTATTAGTTTTAATTGAACACACTGTTCTTAGTTCAGTCGGTATCAGGTTTATACTGGGCACAATACTTGGCAGAATGTAAAAGCTATAATTTTTTGTTTCGTTAATTTCCACTTAAATACCTCAACTTTCATGGTTTTGCAACTTGATATCGTAATCTATTTTTATTTGTATATTGCTACCATGGACTTTTTTTTTGCAGTTACTTCCATAATTTCGTTTAGAAAAAAGTGTGAAAATACTATTTTGTCCTTCACTTATAAAATGATTATATATATATATATATATATATATATATATATATATATATATAGGTAAACGGGATATGAGCCATAGTGCTCATATTCCTACATGAGCCATGCACATGTGGACCAATAGGAATAGAGTGCACATGGTGCAAATGGGATGTAGGAGTCTATTCCTATTTGTCCACATGTGCATGGCTCATGTAGAAATATGAGCACTATGGCTCATATTCCGTTTACCCTATATATATATATATATATATATATATATATATATATATATATATAATCCTCTCTTTTTTCTAACTTACAAACCAATTTCTAAATTATACATGAAACCTCACATCTTTAATCCAATCTTATCTGTCAACCCAACCATTTAACCCTAACTCCCGTAAGGAGCCACCAACACCACCTGCACCTGTGTCCCTGCCCCCGCCGAGCAGCAGGCTACTGTTGTGGCACTCCCAGCAGCATGCAGGTGCACTTCTGAGTGCATGCCAGTTCTCTGCTGCTCAGGTGAGAACGGGGTATGGTGGTCAGGGGAGGTGCAGGGGGGCAGGTGTGGTGGTGGCTGCTCTTCAGAGTTAGCATTAGGGTTTGTGTGGGTTGAGAGGGAGGATGTGATCAGATTTTCTTTCCGTGGCAAAATTGTCTCAAATTACTCAGGTAATAGTCAAATGTGACAGAATGTTAGCATATGGTAGTTAAGTGCAAACATCTAAAAGTTCATGGTAGCAATGTGCTAATAAAAATAATTTGTAGTAGCAAGTTGCAAAACCGTGAAAGTTGAAGGTATTCTAGGTGTAAATTAGCCATTTATTTTGTACATTAGCCAAAATTTTAGCATGTATCAAAAAA
Source organism: Iris macrosiphon (assembly GCA_036927795.1). Lineage (NCBI taxonomy): Eukaryota > Viridiplantae > Streptophyta > Magnoliopsida > Asparagales > Iridaceae > Iris > Iris macrosiphon. The sequence goes on along the minus strand of JAYESA010000002.1, from coordinate 203,406,406 downwards.
TATCGGGAAAAACATTGGCTGGCACGTTATTGTTTCTGACAAACTTACATATGTGCCAGTCACTGTATGCACATATCTACAAGTTTCTGTTAATTTTGGAGGGTTGGATTAAGAACTAATTTTGGTTTTCCCGTATATGATTTTAACTTTATATTTTCACCCATGTAGGCCATTTTGTGTTAGGAAGAACACAACAATATTGATAATATGAAGATGATCTACTTTGGCTTCTTTTATCTTGAGAGCAGTATGCAAGAATTAACTTGGTGAATGTTATGAGATTTTCTTATACCAACTAATTGTTAATTTTTGTGTTAAAGTTCTACAAAACCTTAGATATGTCATCCTGTTTGTGCATGTGCCTGCATAGGAATGTATGGTTGTTGTGAAGAATAATTGCATGGTAACAAAATCAAGTCTTTTATCTTTCTCAAAACATCTTCCAACAATTTTGCCATCATATTAATACGTGACTATCAATATATATTAGGTTTTTGGCAAGTATTAATTGGACTGTCAATTAACTATAACAAATTTAAAAATTCATAAAGAAATCTCCCTTGATTGCTTCTTCCTCCTGGGTGCAACTATATTTATGGACTTCTGCATGTATATTGTATTAGATATGTTGTTGTCTGCAAAAAGTGACTGTGTTTCTTGATGGAGTTTTAAGTTGACTTAAAACCATTAGAATGATCTTTTTCTTATATTTCATGATTCCTTTTATCATAAACCAAGGTTTTTGAAAGTCAGTTCAGTATCCAACTCATCGTCATTGATTTGCACTCTTCACATCGGACTTTGGACGTTGTCTGGTGCATATAATTTTTTTCATATCATGGTGATACAAGACCTTTTTGTACATCTGATAAAAATGAACAAGTGTTCTATAAAAGAAGTTTTTATAACACGTGTGCGACATGTTTTGATGTATGCATGCACAAACGCGCACACATTTTCTGATAATGTTCCTTTTATTCAGGGTATTGCATTGATGATTACGGTTCTTCAGATTGTGCGAGTACCTAATCTCAAGGTATGACATTGAGATTCACACCAGGTTAAATCGGTTTATTGTTTCTTGTACTAATCAAATACCCCTTTTTGGCCGATTATTTGTACTTATAATATACATGCCGATCTGTAGACTTAAATTTAGAAAAGATAAACTACTTCACTTGTCCACACTTCTTGTAAGACACTAATCAAAATCAAGAATGTCTCCAGAATGCTTATGTAAAATGTTTTCCCTTTTGATGGTAAATTAATTGTATTAATGTATGAAACTGTCCTTGTGCAAGATGAATGATGCGAAAAGCAGTATCTTTTACCACGAACCAAGAAGATGCTCTGATGTTTTATAGAAACTATATCAACATTGGTGGCTTCGTTTTCAAATTGGTGCCCTTTGTCTGCATAATAATACTGCTGATGGTTCTCCTGAACATTTTGGTGTTTGTTTTTACTTAAATTGAACCGAGGTTGCATAGACATGGGGACGGATTCTGATACAGACACTATATAGATACAGAATACGGCATTTTGAAAATTCTGGGATATGGTTACAGCATGGATATGGTTATATAGACACATGAAAACATATTTCTATACATATTCTATATATTACATTTTAATAATATCTATATTTAAGCATATTTTGGGTAGTAACTAGGTTCCAAAATGTTCAAGAAAGGATGCAATGCGAAGAGAGATTACTTTCTTATATCTCAATTATTTTTGGCATTATCACAAATATGTCAAAACTACTTTCAACTAGGTTTTGGGTCCTTTGGAGCCTAGACATGGGTGAGGCATAATACAATAGGTGTGTCAAAGAAGTATCATGCCCAATTTGTGTGAGATACGGATATGGGCACGGATACAGTCATCCCGAGGAGTATCCATGCAACATAGATTTGCGCTATCTGATTACTGCGGCGAGCAATATCTTCCAAGTTCTTTGACCTGCTTTTTCTTTCTACCCAAATTTATTTCAATCTTCTACAAGTAGGCAATATATGTGTTAGACAGGTGTACATTTAGTCCTACATCGGCTGGACGGCAAGACTGCCGACATTGACATGTTCTCTATTGTCACTGTACTTGGCCTAAGCCACAAGGCGGATCTTTACAAGTCCCAGGATTTCCAGTTTGGCATGAGAACCAAACTTATCTGTTGTAGATCAAGGCATTTGAAGAATCTAGGACTTGAGATTTTATAGCATGCTTCCTTATCCCACTGGGCATCTGGATGCTGAACCTTTGTGTCCTTTCCAGTCAATTTTGTGACTGAAGATCCCAGCACTATCCAACCGGCAGTACCTTAAATATTTTGTCAGCCCTCCTTACCAGCATTGACAGGCAAACTTGTTCTCCGGTTTGCAAGAGAACCTACATGAGGATCAATATCCAAGCAAAATACTGCCACCCTTCCCTATGGGATGACGTGATCCCAAAGAAAGCCACTACATTGCAAACAGTAAACAGACTAGAACTTAGTGAATGAAATGTACACTGCCAGTAGGCCTACAGCTGGTCTTAGTTTCCTTATAGAACTTGCACATGGATATGGGGATATACAGAACTTTTAAATGAAATGTCTTTAATATCAGCTGGTTCTGTAGGAAGCTTTGACCAACTAAGTACAGCTCATTTGCTGCCTTGCATTATCACTATCTTGAATTCAAGATAGGATCCATTAGTGTCTAAACTAAAACATTGTTGTTGTGGAAAGCTTAAAAATTTGTTGCTAATTCCAACTTTTTTGTCAAATCCAAGTGAGGATAAGGAAAGTATTCCTGGAGATTATGTGTGTGTGTGTGTGTGTGTGTGGTCAATACTAGAATTTGAGCTCATCATTATGTGCCATGCTCTTCAACCTGGTAAGTGTAGGTAAAATGTTTTATTTAGAGATGAACAACTACATATTCTTATATGCTAATTTTTGTATGAAACCAGGTTGGTACTGTGCTTCTTAGTTGTGCTTTTTTGTATGACATCTTTTGGGTGTTTATTTCAAAGAGTTTGTTCCATGAAAGCGTGATGATTGTGGTGAGTAATATATTCAAATTTCAGTTGGGGTTCAGGACTATTATTGCCAGTAACTAGGTGCACTATAATGTTTAAATAATGATTATGTACTATTCTTAGGTTGCCCGTGGTGATGGGAGTGGGGATGACGGTGTACCCATGTTACTTAAAATACCACGAATGTTTGATCCGTGGGGTGGATATAGTGTCATTGGCTTCGGTGACATCCTTCTACCAGGACTGCTAGTTGCATTCTCATTAAGGTTTGCGTTTTGGGTTCTTCCTGTTATTTAAATATTTTATCTTCTATTCTTATCCAAGTCCTATTGAAATGTGTAAAAACAATCACTTCCTTTATTGAGATAGAATCAAGCTGGCATTTTGAAAAGTAAATTCCTGTAGGGTTGGATTTAATGATTTCCTGAATAGGAGCAGGCTGGATGAGATGCAACCTTTTTGAGTTGCAAATGTGAAAACATATGGTAATTGAGTATTGTGTCACATGCATATCTGTGTTTATCATGTGAAGGAATTAACAATTCTATTTAGTATTGTAGCTCTAGATAAGTGTTGTAAACAGATTAGCTTAGTCAGAATCCTAATCTTATGCAATAAAATTTCTAAACGAATTACTTTGACCTCTTCATTAGTTTTCTGAATGTGATTATTAGTCATTGACGGTTTCCGTTAAAAGTGGGGAATTTCATGCATTATGGGAAAACAAGTGGGGTGCAACCCAAAATTTCTCTTTCAAGTGGGGTGCACCTTAAATTATGGTAAAACAAGTGGGGTGAAACTCAAAATTTCTTTTCAAAGTTACAGAAGACCATTTGTATGGTAATTTTTATGATGCCAAGGTAAGTAATGCTTAGTTTCTTGTTACTTTGATGAACGTCTATTAAAAAAATTTCAACTTTTTTTTTCCAAAATTTATGTCATCTTTTAAAATTATGGTCTTGTTATGGGAAGCGCTTATGTTGCCAGGGAAACGTGCTCCCGTCGCGGAAAAAAATGAGCATTCTATCGCTAGAAAAATGAGCTTCCAAGTAAGAACCGCCGAATCGAGATTCTTACTGAGATTCGTTCACCTCCTAGGAGTTTCTGGCTTCTAAGTACCAATCACTTTCATATGCTTGGGTCCCTTTGGAACCTAGACATGGGTGAGCATAGCCAACATGAGTGTCAACAAAGTATCGTGTTTGATAGGTTTCAGATGAGGATACAGACACGGACACAATGCTATGGAGTTGTAGCCATGCAACATTTTTAGAGAAGAAATTTACTGTATGTGCTTTAGTGTTTTTGGTCCAAACCTATATAAGTTATGTCTTTATCCTTGTAACTTTTTTCTGTTAATGAAGTCCTCAGGCATATCCTTTAATCTACATGCATTTCTTTTTGGTGCTCTTTGATACAATATGTGCATGTCTTATTGATTTTTGGGTTTTCCCTATTTTTAGGTATGATCGAGCAGCAAAAAGGATTCTGCTATCTGGTTACTTCTTATGGGCTATGCTTGCTTATGGTTTTGGTAAGCTTGTAGGAAATATGCTGGCTTGTTGTGTTTGATCAAGAATGTTGGAAATATTAAGCTAGTGCACTCGTAATGACGAGTGTAGCAGTTGATAATAACACTATTAGCTCGTCCTTGGACCTCCCAAGTATATAATAGATTTTAAAGCACCAAAGCAAAGAAGAAACCATAGCCAGTTTCATCCTACCTGAGGCCTTCAGCATTGAAACTCTTGTTTTTCCTGATTTCTGCAATGTCATCTTTAACTGTTGATTATTTTGAGCAAGATATTTGTCAATTCAACATACTACATCCTCAAGCTAGATCCAGCTGGCATTCATGTGTACAGAGAGACATACATAATATACAAACCGATAACTTTATAGAAAATATGTTCTATCTAGTATGACTTAGTTATGTAGGAAGTAGGCTAATTTATATACAATTTCCTGGCCATCATCACATGCACTCCACTAGCTTTAGAACTAGAAGCATGCAGTTTGCGCTTACAACTATTTAGGACTATTATGAAACATAGGCATATGAGGACCTCTTACAAATAAGCTAGAAAAAATAGAACATCTTACAAATAAGCTAGAAAAAAATAGAACAATTAGTTTAAGATTCAAATATGTTAATCATATGGTCATAACATTATAAAAAGCGTATCTATTGTATCCGATAGGTGTAAACTGTTGCAATGGGTTTCTCAGCTCAAGCCCTAGAAAAGTGCAAGTTAGATGTCGCTATTGTCCTTGGAATATCTGAGCAATTGTCATTTCATGCATTGCCTGAAATCTTCATGCAGGTCTTTTTATCACATATGTAGCTTTGAATCTGATGGATGGACATGGTCAACCAGCTCTGCTTTACATTGTTCCTTTCATGCTAGGTGAGTTGAATATTGATACACATCAACTCTCCAACACGTGTACTAGTGTCATGCATACACACCATAGTGCACATTATACTTTGGAGTGGAGGAAATTGTTTCTATCTTAAGATTGTCTTGCTTTTTCATACATCCATTTGATGTTATTATTTCTTGCCAATTCAGGAACCTTGTCGGCACTTGGAAGAAAAAGAGGTGAACTCTACAATTTGTGGCATAAAGGAGAGCCAGAAAGTCTGTCAACATAACAAGCTTGCCCAATAATTAAGTGAAGTTTCGGTTTTTTTTTGTATATAGTACACAAGCAAGATAGGTACTCTGATACACTATTCTAATGTCAATGTAAAAGAGGTCTAAGTGTATAAATCTGTCAGCACTATTTCAACTTAGTCTGGGCACTTTGTTACACTTATATTACTCGCTGAAAAGGAAAATTCTAGAGAATACAAGGAACATTTGTTGCAATATTTGTGTCAATTTTGAAGACTAACCAAAGAAAAAGTTTTTGATAGCCAAACACGACTTGCAGATTAACATACAATATTCCTCTCGCTCGGACAAGACCACATGAGAATAAGGGCATCAGTTTAGCCTAGTTTGGAGTGTTCAATCCAAGCTAGGATCCTTTATGGGCAGAGATTATCAATCAGAGCACGAGCTCAAAATGAGTCCACTTTTGTTCACCCAACAAAATTAGTAGGAATGTTTATCATGTCGTCACATTATTTTCATCTAACCTAAAATCATTTTGGGATTGGTTTGATGAACATCCACACTATTTTTGATTACTAGTTTGACGTGAGAATCCTGTGTGAACATTTTCACTAGTTTTGGTGGATGAACAAAAAATGACTCACTAAAAATTCTCGAGCCAACCTGCGATTCCAGCTTCAAAAAACTGTGTTCTAGCTAGAACTCGACTAGGCTCTCAAGCAGCTCGAGAAAATTCTCATGAGGCTGAGTTGGGCCTGCACAATGTTCACTGGAAAGCTGTTGTATTGGAAAAGCCCATTAGGACACTAGTTGAGCTTGGCATGAGCTCACAATTGGAGCTTCCTGTATTAAAGAAGAAGGCTCATTTTCATGTTCAAGCTTGTTTTGTTAACAAAGTTGAGCGAAGTCGAGTAATGCTCCGCTGACAAACTGCTCTGTTCATTTGCAGCCCCACATCATATGCCGGAATGGTGCAAGACTTAAAACTGCTTCATTAATAAGCTTATCTTTCAAATTTGCATACAAACAGAATATTGAATAAGAGTTCTGTAGAATGTAGATGATATAAAGCAATCGGTAGTTGAACATCCAATCGAGGTTTCACGCTCTTAAACCAGTCAAGCCTTGTACGAAGTCTGTACATGTCCTGGGGTAGTTTTTGCCATGGGCTAAGATTACGGCGAACTTTAACTTCTTTACTGTATATAATAACTGAAAGTTGGGAGGGCATAAGTTAAATTATGAAATGCTTCAGATTTCTGATACAAGAGCCAGTCCTTGTGCAAAAGATTGGAGGCAAAGGCTCATGAAACTGAAAGCCTACATAAACACAAGTTCACTGCTATATTACATATATGCGGACCTAAGATTGTTCTTTATAACGAACTAAACACAATACATATCAGCCACCGGCCTTCTCCAACTCTATTGACAGACTTCACGCTCATGTCCAGTCCAAACGGAAAGGATCACCCTCAGCCAGTCTAGCACATGTATGCCAACTTACCTCATCTCAGATCAACTCCTGCACAACATTAATGGAATTCATAAGTGGAGAAAGCCAGTCAAGGCAAATGGAGCATCTTGTTGAAGCTTTAAGCTCTAGAGCATGCAGGTAAAGAATCTCTCCTTAAGCGACAGTTTTGACAACTGTTATAACCCCATACAAGAAACTTGTAGCAAAGTTCTCCAAAAATAAGGAAAACAGATTTCAGTAGATGAAGCAAATGAACCTTAATATCTCCGTATCGAACCATTCCCATTCATTAAATTTGGAACACGCCTTCTTTCTTGGCCTAAAGACAAGATTTCTTGCATTCTTTCAGGCCAATCAGAATTCAATCTCCTTGCAAAATCTTCCACTTCCCTGCAGAATTAATGCAAAAAATAGGGGACAAACTAGATTAGACTTCAAATGAGACATTATCATGACATGTTTATAATAAATGAGTCCATTCACCTGGTAGAATAAGAACAGACGGGTTTAGACATAATTTAAACAAAGTAAAACACTATGGTAAGTGATTAAAACAAATCAAGTTGTATAATACATGAGTTGTCACAAACCAGTATAATTAAATCAAGAGTACCTCTAAATATTTGTTTCTTTCTAGGGAATGTATTTAGACATGTTACCTCTTTTCTTTGCTAAAAAAAATATCAATCTAAAGTTCTTAGAATGCATCTTAGTTATCCAAGACTTGTCCTATGGTTACATATTTTGGAATGCTTCATTCTTTCCTTTTTTTTCCTTTTTCATTTTAACTTTGATAAGTCAAAAGCAAAAGCCCAAAAAGAAAATTAGTTTGAACTAATAAAGCAGAGAAGGTTGAACACATTAAAATAATCGATCATATTTAGTTATTACTGGGGGGACTTACAAGAGGAACAGATATTCCGAGACAACCTACAGTGCCCCTTTGCACATTTGGTTGACATGCGAAGAGGCAATTTTCACAAGGGTAATCTTGAAAATGGGAAATGTGTGCAACCAGATACTTCTTTGGAGAACATAAAGGCACTTGTTCAAAAGAACTTATGAACAATCCATTGCAGTTGTCAAGTATACCTCCCACGAATAGAAAGCAGTCGATCCAATAAAAGTAATATCATATAGACTGCAGGTGTCAAGTATACCTCCCACTGAACCCAGTCAACAGTCCTATCCAATAAAAGCAATATCATATAGACTGCAAAAGTCTTATCAAGCCTATATCCTCACAATAGAATCTCCTACCCCTGGACTAGAACAAGTTAAGGTTACTTGCAAATATTGTAGTTTCAATATATATCTTTCAGTTCAAATCGACTCTTAACTGATGAAATTACGGTAACGAGGTAACTAACACGACAATTCACCAAAATTCAGACGAGAACGTAGCTATATATGTAAATCTTTATCAATTTTATGTATAATTTACATGAATACTTTGTGATTGATTTGTGTCAAAATATTACGAAACATAAGTATAAAAGTGGACAAATATAATGAAATCTTTGATTATTTGCTAAAATAGGGGGGGCATATAACATTCATCTTCAGATATTTATATAACTCATAAAAGTGGACACGTGTCATGTCGGACAAGAATGGACAAGCCAATTTATTCATCCTAGGGCTAGTTTGGTTCTCGTAAGAACCGAGGTGTTTGTTGTTTCCGCCAGTATTTTGGCTAAAACAGAAAACGGAACCTCTTTTGGTTCCCAACATTGGCCATTCCGTCAAAACAAAAAATGGCGAAATCGGCAAAAGCTTAACGAGGGGGGACTGGAGTTCTCCATTTACCATTTGCCTTTTTTCCATTTCAAATGGAAACTAAAGTAGCCCGCCCCCTATATCATAAGAATTAACAGCTCAACCTCTGGAAATTTATTCTTGGAATGTTCTACCTAGGATTATCATTAACTCAACAGACAGTGTTGAGCACCAAGAAACACCCCTTATTCTAGGGTAAGCTGTTGACACAACTTGAACTCACATCCTCCAAGAAGCAAGCACCAATCTTTGCCATCACTTGGTGCCGTTACAACCATACTAGGATGAAATCATGCATTTCACTAATCTGGGATTTACTTGGTTAGAGAAAATCATTTCAAAACAAGGATCAACTCAAGCGTTTAACAGTAATTCTATCTGAAACATGCAAAAAACAGTTTAATAATTAAAATAAGTTTATATTAGCTGACAGGGTACAGACACTAGTTGACTGGTTGGCTGCTACTGTCGCTGGTGGTTTTCATGATCAAAAGTGCGGTAGAAACCAATCGACTAGGCCCTATATGAATCATAATGCATGCTTATGGATAAGTATAAGATTATATACTGTATATTAATTAATACAAACAAAATGACTACATGTAGATTAGGTTTTGGCTAAAAGTGCATTTTCAAGTTCCAGAAGGTTCAAAGAGCGAAAGTCATTGAAGGTAATGTGTGTGAAACACAAGCTAAGAGAAAACTGCACTCAGCCACTCACCGATCGAGTTCCTCCTTCATTGCAGGATCCAATTCATCATCAATATCAGCATCATCAAAATCAACTTTTGATGCAAACTCATCTTCAGCACTCTCGTGTCTTATTGAAGTTCGACTTTGAGTAGGAGAAAACTTGCTAACAGTATCATGGCATCCCGTAGAAACACACACAACCTCCTGAACCCAACATGAGATAAAATAAACAACTCGGCAGGAAATTGTGTTCTCTTATTGACACAAGCATCAGAGACCAAATCAATAACCTTCTTAAGTGTTGTTTCCTCATTTCTACAGGGATTCTTCAATTGATCTTTTCTTCTCCTGTTCTTCTTTTTCTGCTTAGCAGCTTTAGTACCTTTAGAATCTGTAAAAATTAAAAATAGGACATGTAAGAACCAAGTTTATTTTAAGTTTCCTGAAAAAAATGAGAAGCTCCATTTTTTTAACAAGCACCCATTTCGCAAAGTGACAATTTATTATGGATACTTGTCATAGCAAGACGTACTCAGGGGCATGAAAGCTTATATTACCCACATTCACTTTTGATATACTATTGACCACCATGGACTACAGTTTGTATGGAAAATATGGAAAATGAATAGTCAAAGCACTAAAAAGGGTAATGTTTATTTTAGCTCAGTAAATTTGGAGAGAAAAACTATTTTATTTTAAATTGTCTGGTTACTTGTCCTTGACATGTCCCTGACCGTGTCCAGTGACTTTTTTTTTTCCATTAAAAAACAAGATACCCATAAATGAGGTGTCGTACACGCGTCGAGAAAACAGACATGAAGATGAAAATAGATTATCCATGCTTCCCTAACTTTGAAAGACAAAAAGCAGCATTATGGGCATTTTTGGTATATCCAGCTCTGAGATCCCAATATTAAAAGGTGATTATATTCAAAAGGTGTATGTTCCACAAATATCCTAGAAGCTTAATTCGACCTGGAATCACAAGTGCACCTTTTGTATGCAAAAGAAGGAATTTGAATTCACTCTTTGAAGGAATTCCAATTCCATAAAATGGAAGGCACTCCTATTAGTATATTGTGAGTAAGGTAGCTCCATCTCTGAGAACTATAAATAAAAGGTCATTATATCAAAAAATATCTTTTTACACATTTATGTAGGGTTGACAATTTCACCTCTCAATGTTGAAAGGTCACCGAAACAAAGTTACCTGGTACACCAAAACCCCTCTTGCACCATGTTCCAGTACACTCGTACCGGTACACGGTACACTTCGGCTCTGGATCACCAAATTTGGTGACCGAAATGCCCATGTATTAATTATGTGCCCTGATGAAGTTTTTGAGCTGGTTATTTCAATTTTCGAATTGGAGAGTTCTTTCTTTTGCTGGTAGGAGAATGAATGGATGCAAAAATAAGAAAAGTCCAGTGGATTCAAACTTCAGTCTTGAATGTTTAACCACTACAAGTTAATAATTAAATGGTTTCAATTCCCTATGTACTTAATAAAAATAATTTTCAGAGAAACTCAAGCCCCTCAGTTCAATGATGCCATGCCTCTTGTCTCTCTTTGCCGGTGCATATCCTAAACTTGAATTGAGTGTTTTTATGGTACATGCTCTACAATAATTGTTTTCTTATACATGACTGCATTAAGTGTAGAAACAAAGCTCCTCTTTGTCAGAGCATATTATGAATTTATGAGCCAGCATTAAGTTATAATAGTTTTCTTTTTTTGGGCCGGGGGCATTTAAATTGCATAACCCATTAAAAAAACTAAGCAAAAGAAAAACATAGGGAATAATTAGACTTCACCATAACAAAATATATTAAATGCATCCTAGAAAGAGGGGCATAAAACTCGACAGAAAACAAAAAACCTTATAACCTATAAACAAACCTTCCATAAACCAGCACTACTACTAAATTTTGAACTAAAAACTAATGTCGACCCAACTTGTACTTTAAAGCATTCGCGAACTGGATTGATGCACCAACTACAACTACCCCCTCAATACCGAAAATAAAGAAAGGTGGCGTACCCCATTCACGAACCCATACAGACCCAGAACGTACAACATTCCAGGTAACTATGCACCAAACTCATGGAACGAACTGGGATTCATTAAAGGTCAACCAAGCACATGTAATAACAATAGCTTTTCCTTGAATTCTGTCGATTTATGGAGTTTCAACTTACATTAGACAAACAAATCCTAAGAAGTAATATAAATTAATGAGATATGTTGGTATGTTAGAATATTCTTGGTATATTTGTTGGAATATTAGAATATTCTACAGGAGTTTTTAATGGGGTATTAATGTAAGATGAAGGGTTGTAAGGCTATAAACAGCCAAGAGATTATCAATAAAAAATATAATTACTCCAAAATATTCTACATTGTATCAGAGCCCAAACCCTAGCCACCACCTCCCAAATCCTAACCGCCACCACCGCCACCGCTGCCACACCGTCCACCACCACCGCTGCCGCGCCGCCCGCCACCACCGCTGCCGCACCGCTCGCTTGCCACAACCGTCGCCGCTCGCCCGCCACCACCACCGCGAAACCGCGACTCCCGCGGAGCCTTCTGCCACGGTTCCTGGCGTCTCCCGTGGGTCGTTCCAGACGTTGACATCGAAGGCCTAGATCTGATGGGGGAGAGACATGATCGGGTCTAGGAGAGGACGAAGAGGGCGAACGTGAATCGTGGGACGGGTGTGAGGTGATCGGATAAGAGGAGGATCGATGGTGGAGATCATCAAGAAGTTGGACTCTGCGGAGGTCACAATGTTGATGAAGCTGATGAAACTGTCGGCTGGTGAGAGCGCGACACGAACATTGGCAAAGTTGGAGCTTCCATCCATCGATCTGAAACTTGATGGACCGGCCACCTACCTACCTGAGTTGGTCACGACGGGTGAGTTGAGTAGAACAGAGCCAGATGAGGGCTCGGCAAGACGCAATGAGTGAAAGTTCACTCATATGGTGGTATACATTTGGCTCCTCAATTCTTTAGTCCAGTCGATCGCCGCCACAGTGGATGACCTTGAGATGGTGAAAGACGTGTGGGGGAAGTTGAGGAGAACCTACGATGATGTGGGAAATAACTTGAGGGTTTTCCAGATCAAGGGGAAGATCGACGACACAGTACAGGGAGAGAAGACGATACAGGAGTATGCCACGGAGTTGGAGCGTCTGTGGTTGGATTATGATCACTTCTCAGATCAGACGAACTGCGAGGACCCGAAGTGTAAGGAGAGACAGGTATGTCTATAGGAGAGGACAATAAAGTTTCTTAAGGGCTGGCCGTAATGTTTTCTCAGAGGACAGCACTACTTCTAGCCCAATCGAAGATTCCTACACTTGAGGAGGCTATCTCGGCCATGATCCAGGAGGAGGCTCGTATCAAGCTACAGGCAGGGACATGTGGTGTAAAGACAACACTGGCGGTTGCCAATTCAGAATGCATAGGACTTGAGGGAGACCCCCGACAGTGTTACAACTACGGGGAGGTGGGCCATCTGAGGTATGCTTGCACCAAACCACCCAAGGAAAAGATTCAGGTGGCGGACGTGGACAGTTTGGAGGACGTGGCGGTGGTCGTGGGGGTCGACGGGATGGTCGAGGAGGTTATCGGACGATACTGCTGGTAGCAGAAGGCGAGGAGGGAGCTAATGGTGCCTATACTGAGGAGGACCAGGCACTACTGAGCATGCTGAAAGTATAGTTTACAGTATCGGCCGATACCGATCCGATACGGCCGATACCGATACATTTTTGCATGTTCCGATCCGGTACCAACCGATACCCGATACCGACCTATACTGACATTACATATCTCTTTTCCGGTCAATTCGGCGAAAAAAATTGAATGAAAAATGCCAATTAGCAAGGGTGTAAAAACATAACAAGGTTGTAAAAGCATATAAAAGAGAATTTTATCTATTGCATGTAAATCAATCGACAAGGGTGACTACTATTTCATTCAATTTCAAAAATACTAAGAAACAACACTGAAAATACTTAAAATTATGCAAAAATGTATAAATTATATTTTCTAAAATGTTAATAATTTACTAATAATTATTTGTTTTTCGATACTAAAAAATCCGATACTCCGATCCGAAACCGCCGATACTACCGATACTGCCGATCCCAATACTGATTGGAATGGTCCGATACCGATTCCGATAACGATATTTTGAACCTTGGCTGAAAGTACTCAGGAGAAAGCAGAGAGCGTCAAGAGATGGAGACAGGAGTGGGACTGAGGAGGCGTCCACCTCAGTCTTCGCCAGAGGCAACGCTGCCATGTATGCCCATCCATCGGAAGGTACTGATGACTCACTCGCTCTTGCATCTCTATCTTCCCTTAGATCGTCGGACTGGATTGTCGATTCGGGTGCGTCTCGACACGTGACATGGAATGTTAGTGAGTTCTCTTCCTACACTCACCTAGCATCTGGAGACAGCATTCAAACAACCGATGATACTTTCCAGCCAGTGGTCGGTAAGGGTACTGTCGATTATAGTTCAGTAAGATTATCCAATATTTTACATGTTCATTCTTTTCCGGTCAGTCTTTTGTCCATTAGTTCTATAATCTTCCAACTAAAATGCATTGTCCCTTTTGATATTCCTAAGGTGATCTTCCAGGAGAAGGATACGAGACGAAGACTTGGAACTGGCACTTAGCATGATGGATTGTGGTACCTTGATCGGGAAGGACGATTCAACATTGGTGTATGTGGCAGAAAGGACATGAATGAGAGGACCAAAGATGAGTGCCGAGGATACACTGATACTCCATCACAGGCGGTTGGAGCACTCCTTTTTTGGTATTTTGAGTAGGTTGTATCCATCTATTTATGAGAAGACAAAATAAGGAGAAACTAGTATATGATGCATGTGATTTAGGTAAACTTACTAGGAACTCATATGTTGGTGCGAGCCATAAGAGCTTCTGTTTTTTATATTATACATTCTGATGTCTGGGGGCCGTACGCCACTACTACTATAAATGGTAACACGTATTTCGTCTCTTTTATTGATTGTTCCTCTCGTGTCACATTACTGCATTTGATGAATAAGAAAGGTCTTTGCCTGTTTTCGGAATTTTCATAAACATATCCAGACTCAGTACAGAGCAGTGGTGAAGGTACTAAGGTCTGACAATGGAACAGAATATACCAACAAATCAGTTGAGGAATACCTGTCAGCCAAAGGGATACAGCATCAGACCACATGTGCATACACACTAGCACAAAATGGAGTGGCAGAAAGAAAGAATAGTCACCTTCTGGAGGTGGCAAGGAGCATGATGATCGCCATGAATGTCCCACAGAGTCTGTGGGGGCATGCAGTGTTGGCAGCAGCTCGATTGATCAACATGATGCCCTCGAAGGTACTGGGATGGAAGTCTCCATGTGAGATATTGCAAAATAATAATAATGGGATACTCCCACTCAAGGTGTTTGGCTGCGTATGTTTTGTGAAGGACAACAGACCGTCTGTTGAAAAACTTGACCCCAGAGCAGTCAAGTGTGTCTCGTGGGCTATTCGGCGACTAAGAAGGGGTACATGTGCTGGAGCCCAGTAGAGAAGAAGTTTGTGAGCATGGATGTTCACTTCAGAGAGTTTGAGCCATACTACCGTCAGGAGGGAACCTCATCCATGAGCAACTCACCTGATACTGAGAGTATGAGGCGAGAGAGGGAGATTGGTGAGAGTGTGGTGACCGATTTAGGAGTATGGCATGGAGGAACGTTTGAGGAGAAGCAGGAGAGTGAAGAGGTACAGGGAGAGGCGATGAGAGGTGTTAGGCCCACGGTTCATGGGGAGTTACTTACCTACAACAAGAAATGGAAGCAAACTGCAGGACAAGTACCTATAGTGCCACTGCCAAGTCCCTTGCCTGCGTCCGTCTCAACTCCTGAGACACCTATACCACCACCACCAGATTCTCCTTCAGGTGATATTATTCTTCCTACTCCCACACCATTATCAGTACGGAGGACCACTCGCAGCAATGCGAAAAATCTTCCTGATAGATATGGTTGGGACCTTGCTCAGTTTGTTTTATATAATAACATCTCTTCTTCTCATGGAGCATTCATTGCATCTTTGGATAGTATTACTGCACCTAACAATTGGCAGGTCGTCAAGAACGATCCAAATTGGAAAGCGGCGATGCACGAGGAGTCGGATGCAAGTGAGTCTTTACTGTGAAGCAGAATCAAAATGGAAAAGTAAAGCGCTAGACCTTTGCACCAGTGGCGAAGATGAGCACCGTCAGGACCCTGATTTCTTTGGCGACGAATGGTGGATGAAAGCTACACCAACTGGATGTAAAGAATGCGCTTCTTCATGGGGATCTAGTAGAGGAAGTGTACATGGAGATATCACCAGGATTTTGCACCGATAAGACAGTGAACAAAGTATGCAGGTTGAATAAGTCCCTCTATGGACCGAAACAGTCTCCTCGAGCGTGGTTTGACAGATTCAGGAGGGCGATGAAAGGGATGGGATATCAGCAGATCAATGCTGATCATACTGTGTTCTTCCGTCGGAGTGGAGGGCACATCACCATGCTTGCGGTGTACGTGGACGATATGATTATCACAGGAGATGATGAGCAGGAGATTGTCCGACTAAGGGGAAGCTTGGCAAGGAGTTCGAGGTGAAGGACCTTGGCCTTCTTCGGTACTTCCTTGGGATTAAGATTGCTCGAGAAGCGGAGGGGATTGTTCTTTCTCAGAGGAAATATGCATTTGACCTTCTCACAGAGACAGGGAAGTTAGGATGCAGATCTACAGCGACGCCGGTCAACCAGGGGTTCAAGCTGTGTACTGAGGCTGAAGAACCAGTTGACCGAGACAGATACCAGACTGGTGGACAAGTTGATCTATTTGAGCCACACATGTCCTGATATCTGCTTTGCAGTGAGTGTGGTGAGCCGCTACATGCATTACCCAAGGAAGGGTCATATGGACGCAGTGTACCAGATTCTGAGATACTTGAAGGGTGCCCCCGGAAAGGAATTAATATTCAGGAAGAATGATCACTTGAGGATCGAGGGCTACTGTGACTTTGACTGGACTAGCTGTACTGATGACAGGAGGTCTACCTCGGACTATTGTATATTTGTAGGAGGCAACTTGGTCTCTTGGAGGCGTAAAAAGCAGTCGGTGGTGGCCAGATCGACAACTGAAGCGGAGTACAGAGCTATGGCCTTGGGAGTTGCAGAGCTGCTATGGCTGAAGAGTATGCTGGTGGAGCTGAAGCTGGATCAAGGAGCCAAGATGAAGCTGTAGTGTGACAACCAGTCAGCCATCAGTATCGCCAACAATCCAGTGCAGCATAACATGACCAAACACATCGAGATCGATAGGTTCTTCATGAAGGAGAAGTTAGACCGTGGACTACTGGAGCTAGGTCATGTTCCAACCAAGGAGCAGGTAACAGACAGTATGACCAAGGGACTTAGATCTGCAGATATGATTGGAGAATGTGACAAGATGGGCTTAGTGAATATCTTTCGCCCATCTTGAAGAGGAGTGTTGGGATATTAGAATATTCTTGGTATATTTGTTGGGATATTAGAATATTCTACAGGAGGTTTTAATGGGGTATTAATGTAAGATGAAGGGTTGTAAGGCTATAAATAGCCAAGAGATTATCAATAAAATATATAACAATTACTTCAAAATATTCTACAAGATACCTGTATGTTTTGTAGCTAAAAGTGAAACAAATAGCATATAGTTATTCAATTATAAATAACTCAGATAGCTTTTCCTATGAATTGAGTGGACCGCCAAAATATGCTCATGTTATCAATTTTGGGTTCTCAAGATCTATACTTGGAACTGACAAAGAATCAGATATATTTTGGATCCAAATCCAAAACAATTAAGCTGTCAGATCCCACTCTTGGGATTCTCACACGAAGGGGTATGGATCAGGTACTAAAACCATTGCTGCCTCTAGTGGTAACAAGTTGCGAAGATGCCATGTAAATGCATTTTTCACCTAGCAAAGGAATAAGTCTAGGTAAACATGATAGGCATCTTCGATCTCTCTTTGCTACTCTATCTAGTTATCCTGCTTTTCTTTTCTTTTCTTTTCTTTTCTTTTGGCAGTTAGGGCTTTTCCAGCATATTTTGGCTCATATGCGAATCACTGAATTTAGACAACTTTTTAGACCACTTGTATCAAAATACATAAACATCAACAACCAAGTTTCCCTTCATTGCTACATATTCCTAATAAGAGTACTTTAATGACATGATGGCAATCATCATAATTCATACTTGGTTGGAGCCTTAAATTCTTTGAGAATGGGACGGCCAAAGAAGCTTAAGAAATGGTGTGCAGTGAAAAGGTTTTATGAGTGAATACACTTGTACTCCAATCGTCAAGGGCAATTTTTGTATGAATTTTCTTAAGAAAATTACCAATTAGACAAGGAAAAGTACATTTCTTTCAACAAGTAGTCTTGCACAAGTTTTTGAAGACAATGCCACCAGGGAACAAAAGGGGGGACATCTTCACCATACATCATTAAAAGTTGTTACACCCTAAGCAACAATATACAGTAGATATAAATCTGCTAGTAAAAATATGATATATTTATCAATGATATTAACTGCATGCCAAAATGATGTTTGAGGATGAAAAAACATAAGTACAGCAAGGGAAAAGGAAATGTAACACAAACCAAGAACTAGAATTAAACTGGTATCTCCTTGAAACAACCTCTAAAAATCAGTAAACGAAGGTAAATACTGAAAAGAGCACAGAACTGTGATCAAGAGCAGTAGGAAAAAAATATTAAACGATGCAGTTATTGAAGTGAGTTTTACGAAAAAAAGTGGATATTTTAAAAAAATTGACTACACAGCATAATTAGGAAATGTGAAAGATGAAAGGACACAAGGATGTACCACCATCTCCATTTATAAAAGATAAAAGGTCATCAACTGAACGTTCATCCACTCGTTCTTCTTCAGCTTCCATATCCTATGAAATAGGTAACACATGTAATTCTTACTAGTAAAGCCTGTCAATGGGCTCTAAATGGGCTAATTGAAGACTGGTACTATTTCATCATAATTCTGAACCAAACTTGGTATAATAGAACAGAATAACTAGAAATTCAAGGTGCTGTAGTTACCTTCAATTTATGTCGCTCCTGTAGTTCTTTCCTTTTCTTAGCATACAGTCTGTTCAATAAGCGGATCCGCGGATCATCAGTTGTGTTTTTCAGTGGCTCTAATTTTTCCTCCTGAATTAGGCCAACAGTGATGTGGGGATAAGAATGAAGATAAGGGCAACAGTGCAAAATGAAGATTATGTTCTTGAATTATATATAAGCAAAAAACCTCAGTCAGATCATCAGGCAAATGGAAGGTCTCACGTATTTCCTCAGGTGTTTTTCCTTCAATCATGCGGGCAAGCGCCCGGCTTGTGAGATCAACTAAGGGCTTTATTTGGAGGCTGTCTGAAGCAGAAGCCAACTCACACAACCGTTTGGTGTCTGTCTTAACAAACTTTTCATCGAAGGATTTCCTCTCCTAGATAAAATGGAGAACAATAGAACAAACATGAAGGTAAGAACAATAAGCAGACATGTTCTATTTCCAATCCCTGAATCACAAGAGCATGACTAGCTAGTTAAGGTACATTCAGCCTCGAGTAGATACTAAGAATTCATGAACATAGTCCTCATATTTACAACTGGCCACTCGGGTAGATACAAAAAATTGTCAACTTTGGGAATTTTTATAATAAAAATACAATTAGGTAAAGAAACCATCTCAAAAGAAAGTAAACCTTGTTAGAACGGCCAGGAGTTTGATGAAATCGACAATAATCAAGTATCAAGCTAAGGGTGGACAGATTGACTCGTTCAGGTAGAGAAATAGCATAGTTCTTAGAAGATCCCAT
The DNA here is from genome assembly GCA_036927795.1 of Iris macrosiphon. Classification (NCBI taxonomy): domain Eukaryota; kingdom Viridiplantae; phylum Streptophyta; class Magnoliopsida; order Asparagales; family Iridaceae; genus Iris; species Iris macrosiphon. The sequence continues at coordinate 203,386,857 of JAYESA010000002.1, read as the reverse complement.
GCCCTTTTGAAGTATCTCTCGACATATCATAGGGCAGAACATAGCAACCTCCTCTTCTACTTGCTGGATTGACCCATCAGCACATTTGAGCCATATATAAGACTTAATTGCCTGTCAAAAGATACTGAAAGAATTGTAATCATCCTTGATTTGCATTACTGAACTACGCTAGTTGCTCTGACTTATAAAGGTACTGGAAACTAAATAAAATGATTACTGCCAAGATTATAAAGGTATAGGAGAAACTGGAACTAGAAGTTTCCTTAAAAGATCTGTATTTCTAAATAGTTATACTGGTAGCATTCATGAAGCAAGATGCATGAAGAAGGGTAAAAACAACAACCAAGTAGTGTAATTTACATGTAAAGCATATGGGAACTCCAGAAATCAAGGCTCAACAGTTTAATCACATTTCAGAAAAGGTTGTTGAAAAGTCATAACATTCAAAATATTTCAAGACAAATTTAAGATGGCATATAAAGAAAATCAAAGCACTGTTTACCATACCTCCGGTTCGATGATAGCCGTCTCACTTCCCGACATGGTGATGAAGCCTTTATGTTATACAACAGAAAGGGATCGATCAAACCAACTAAGAAGGTTACAATACAGTCCAACTAGCTTATAAATTTTGAGAATAAAAATAAATAGAAGGTGTTTACAGTTATCTAATGAACATTGACTTTTTCACAAGGACAGATGTAAATAACAGATACACTAATTCCAATGAGACGTTCGTAACTCCTTTCAAGGAAAGCTTCTTTAAGCATCACGAGCAATCACCAGAATGTCTTCAAGTGGAAAAGTGTGCAGATTAAGTCTGCTGATCGCTTGCTTAACCTACCAAACCATGATAACAATCAGAATGATAAATCGACATGTTTATAGAAGTAACAATAATACAGACACACAATAGAATAAATAGTACATCAACACTCCTCAGAAACTGTATAATTCATATGATTTTTTGTTTTTTAATCAATTAAAATGAACTTGATCCATTCAATCTACATCTACTAACTTCCACAGCACAATAGCACAACAAAGTGTAACAAATCTGTGACGAGACCCTACGAATCAAAATCACAAACATGGCTTCCATATCAATTCCAACATAAACATCATACCCAAATTCACCTCATCATTAAGTATTACTAATTATCCTTCAAATTTCAATCTGAAAAAACATTTCAGGATATCAAAGAAGAACAGGCAGATACAGAAGTTATAAAGTGAACAGAAATGAGGTCGATGTCATGCTGCTCCTATTCAGAATACATAAAAAAAATTAGTAAAAATTAAAATAGTCACATATCTGTTTCAGTACTTGTTAGAGAAATGAAGAACGTAACAGAGCTTGTTCGTCCAAAAGTTACAGTCAAAATGGGGGAGGAATTCATGACTGATAGTCAACTTAGGCATCATACTACCGATAGTTAAGCAACATTTATGTCCTGAATGGCTGAAAGCAATCTACTCTAAAGAATGAAGAGACGAAAGAACGGGTGTCGAGAAAAATTTACACGGCGACATTACCATAGAGAAATATATAGGGCAAAATACAGAGGTAACACATGTAAAACTCAGACAAGTCTTAAAGCATGAGTAAGTGGGAGGAAATCAGAAGTTTCCTATAAGCCAATAGTAAAGCATGAGTAAGTTGGAAAAGAGGGGCACAATGTTTTAGGATTCGTGTAAGTTTTGCATGTCCGACGCCTGGTTTGCTCCCTATAATAGTCCATGGTAATGTCACTATATAATTATTTTACAGGGCAGTGGGAGTTTGAGGAGGCAAGGGAGAAAACGAGGGGAAGGAGGCAGAGACTGGAAAGCACATGAATAAAGTATAAAGAAGCAAGATACCAATGTAAGTTACAAAGTAGCAAAATACTCTAATAATCCTCACCTTACCAGACTCCTCCATAGTCCTTCTCAGGGTCAGGTCAAACAATTTGCTAATCATTTCCATTGAACTCATACCTATTGGTATTTTAACTCTCTTTCTCCACTTGTATCCTTTTAGTATAACATACCTACCAGCTGTACTTCAGCAAACATAAGTTCCACACTAATCCGAACGAAGAAGCAAAAGGTATCATAAGAAAAGAAAATTAAGGCACAAAGTATGAAACTGGATGTATATATGTGCCAGTGACTCAGTAGAACATCAAAGTTGCTCACTGTTGACCACTAATATGTTCTTTTTTATTGCTTGACATCTTGAAGCATAAAACATGGCTGGTCTTCTGTCTTATTGTCTCTCTTTCATCTCCATGGCATTTTGTGAGTACTTGTCTAATTCGAGCATTCTCTTTCAACTTTATAAGGCATCCTCGTTAGCCCAACCTTCATGTGCATGATGCTAACCAAGGCAGTCAAAGGCGCAAGGTGCACTTGAGGCGCAAAAAATCCATATTGTCCGAGACGCAATGCGCAGTTAAGGTAAGCGAGACGCATATATAAAAAAATAAAAAAAATATACATAGATAAATAAATTAGTAATGTAAGAAATAAAACCAAATAACATATTAAAACCAACAAAAATATGTTAAAACTTAACCAAGTGAACTAGCAGAGCAACAATATAAGTCAATACAACTAACAAGAGTTTGTATTATACCTACAACACTTTTAATAAATTTTAATTTTTTCAGTTCAACTGTAACCAACTACTTGTATGAGGTAAGCATTATCTCCCTACCTCAAAGTTTTTGGTATAAATAAAAAAAATCATAAGGTGCATATTTTCTTGGTTGCTCCTTGCAGAAAAGCGCGTCTTGGGTGCGTCTAGAGAAATGCGTCTTGCCTAGTGAGGTGCGAGACGCAACTGCTGCGCCTTTCCGCGAGGCGCGTCATTAACTACCATGATGCTAACAACAAAAATGATCTTTTCTTGGCAATCCATATGAGTTATTTCCTTCATTTTTCATGTAAGCTTTTGCGAAAGTTATACTTCTGTATTCATATATTCCATCTTGACCTACTAATTATAAATCAGATCCTTTGACCTACTCAACAACTATGTTGCACGAACATGGTACTAGTGTATTTTGGAGTGTCCCTGCAGTGTCCTACACGGCGCGATGTAGACACGGCACCAATGTTTTAAGGTTGTGTTTGATTTAATGGAAAGTGAGGGAAACGGGATCCCATTTATACATGATCAAGCTTCCTGTCCCTTTCTTAGCAACCGAACACGACAAATGTCCGCTTCCTAGCCCGCCAGCCAGATAATCACCTAGAACTTATTCCTTATATATATATTCCCGTGTGTGAACTAATCCTTTACCTATTCCTGTGTATGAACTTATCCAAAATCTATTTCAAGTGTATGAAGCACAGGTACTACATTTAGGAAGGAGTGCATGTACCTGGTACTTACTGAGTAGCGTCACTCCTTGGGTACTCTTGCTTACTCCTTACCTACCACATTTTTTATTTATTATTTATTCTCAATTTTAAGTATCGGTAATTTTGGTGCTTTTGGGGTACTTTTCTAGTGTAGCTCATTGGATATGACGTATTTTAAAGTACAACGTTCACTTTTACTAAAATTCATTTGATGAAAGTGGTGAAGAAATCTAGACTATTATATTTGCTTGAGGGTAATTGTGGTTCCGCACCGGAGGGGAATCAAACCTTTTGACTGATTTTTCGGTCAACTTTATGTCTTGAAGTGCTGACCACTTGGGCCAGACCTTGTCAACCTTATTGACAAACTAGACTAATATATATATATATATATATATATATATATATATATATATAACTGTTCCGTGTCGGACACATATCAAACACTCCATGTACACGTATCGGTCACTCCGCAAATACTCCAAAATACACTAGGGCACATATCAAAACAGGTGTTGTGTCGTATCCGTGTCCACGCAACATAGGCCGAGTACCTATGCTTCATAGATTCTTATCAACTACTACAAAAACATTAGCAAACAGCGTAATAAACCTACAACTAGTGCAAAGAGGACTAAATGTTGACCCTTGGTGTAAGTCCATGGGCATATGGAAGATATCTTTTTCTACTCCACTGGTTCTCATGTTGGCATTCCCATAATATATAACCACTTATTTGCAACTCTTTAGGATTCTACAAATTCAAATAGAAAGAACTTGGGTTATCTAGGAAGCATGGACCGTCCAAAATTCAGTGTCATGTTCGTCACACGTCTGTTTCAGGCAAGTATACACCCCAAGGTACACTAACACACCAAAATCTACCTGAGTATTCAATTTGCCGCGCCCGTATCGTATCATATCGTGTTCGTGTCCACGCAACATGGGGATTATAATTATAAATGAATGACTCCTAGATGATATGAAGGACATATATAAACATAAGATGAGATAAGTCACCCATTTCCCATTGCCAATAACTATTCGTCTTAACGCAAATAGAACTTGTGACTTTAAAATTATAATAGATAAACATTAAATACAAACTAGTCGTCATTACCAAGTACTAACAAGCAAAGTGACTAAGAAATACTAAGCGCCCTAAAATTTGCAAGCAACACAACAAACAGGAAAGATAACTGAATGAAGATGTAAATAAGCAGGAAATTGCAACAACAACAAAAAAAGCTTTCAGACATGCCAAATGATAAGAAATGTTAGCAAAATGACCGAAAATTACAAACTAGTCACCAATTACAAGCAGGAAAAAGAAAATTGACTAAGAAAACTCAATGTCCCACAGGGAAAAAAAACAATTCACACAATAAACATGCAAAAATGGATTAAAATGGAAATAAAGGATGAAAATCGAAAGGAAAAAAAATCAAACCTTTAGGATTCCGACCTACACAATTCCAAGAAACAAGCAAACCCACAAAAATTCTTGGGAAAAACCCTACAATATCTTCACTACTGAAGAGAAAAGAAAGACAGCAGAGCGAAATGAAATACCTGCTCAATCGCCCATAGAGAGAGTAATGAGGAGTTTTTTAGGGTTTTTTTCGGGGAAATCGGAGTGAATGGAGCAGTTCTAGGTTGTTGTTTTTTAGGGTTTCTTCTGTGTCAAAACTCACTCCTTCCTTTGTGAGCGGAGTGAGAATTTGAGGGAGGAGATGGGTACAGTCGGCAAGCTGCTGCTTCTACAAGGCCTTTGTCCAGACGCTATCCTTTACACAATTTTGTGGGCCACATTTATGTTCATGGGCCCCATATTGCCCTAATAGACCATTTACAAATGCATGTTGTTCCACACTTTAGGTGAAAGTGAAATATGTAAAATTTTAAGTTTCATGTTAATTGTGTGCCTAAAGTCATTTTCAATATTTTGATAGGTAATACTTTTAACTTAAAAAATGATTAAATTTATACTTTTTGAATGTCTATGAAAGATGTGGTAAAAAAAAAAAATATTATAACAATAAAAAAATTAATTAAGAATTTATTTAATAATTATTTAAATATTTTAATTAAGTTAATTAACTTAAATTAATTATTTAATGTTACTAATTTTTTACTACTAATTGTTAAATTAATTACTAATGCAACTTTAATAATAAAAATACTGATTAACTAATACTAATTATAATTATAATTATAATTATTAATTAGTATCATCAAAAACAATTATTCAACTAAATTATTTAAGTATTTATTAAAATTATATAACCAAATTATTATAAAATATTAAATTTTAATACAAAATTAAAATTTTAAGTATTATTTTATAACTAAATTGGTAATAATTTATTAATAATAATCTTTTAACTTTTTAAAATTAAGTATTGACAATTAATATTACCAAAAAAATTACTAAGTAATTATAATGTATTAAATAATATTTTTATTGTAAATTATGGTCATCTTATTTAAATTATATAATATTAGTTAAATTAAAAGAATAAGTATTTATACTAATTATTACTTATTAAAAATTAATAGTTACTATTAACAAAAAATTTCACTTTAATTAAAAAAAAAATCAAGTCTCACTTGTCATTTCCGTCGACTATTTCTCAAGAAAGGTGGAAGTAGTGTTCCCTCTTTTTCATATAAGACAAGAGTTATACAAAAATTAGGAAATAACGATGATTTCAAGTTCTTATTTTCTAGTTCATTTTCAACCAAGTATTTGAAATGTAAAAATGATCTAGAATTTATCCACTTTCACACTTCCATATTCTACTTTTAAGTAACCAAACAGCTAGAAGAAAAAGGATATTCCTTTCTTCTCCTGGAAAAAACTTGCAAGAAAAAAGTTGGAAACGATCCAGACTCGAGAATTTGGTTAAATTCTTGGAATTCAGATACATGGAATTCAGAAGACTTAGATAGGGGGCATGTGGAAACCTAGATTAGGTGAAAAAAGAGAACCGAAATTGGTAAACCTTTTGTTTATTATCAAACACATGTATGCGGAAATGGAAGTCAACGTAGAATTTGTTTACTATCAAAATGGATACCGAAAATGCAAACTCTGTCCATTCAATGCATAACTGAACCACGAGGGACTCGAAAATCCTATCCATGATAGAATTTGGAAATCAAATATTCCAAACAAAAAAGTCAAATTTCAAATTTTCATGTGGCTTATAGAAAACGACTTTTTTGCCCTCTATTTTGGGGGGGGGGAATTCTCATTAAAAAGGAACATAACGTGCGATGGAAGGTGTATTATACTTTGCTGCAAGCACATGTAGACGTGTGATCGCTTGTTCTTGTTGTGTTCAGTAAGTATCAAGTGTGGGCTATTATACAAGATTCTTTTTGTATTTGGAAAGCTGGAAATGATTCTTGCTTTAATAATATTTCATGTAACATCACTAAACTCATTCTTTCCATCTGCTCTAACATCAATTCTTGGACGCACGCATGTAGTAGCGGCTTGGGAGTCCAATCGATAGCAACAACAATACCACGGCTAGCTATGAGTCGAGAGTGGATTCCAATCGATAGCAACAACAATACCACGGCTAGCTATGAGTCGAAAGTGTTTAACGTACAAGGACGTTATTGCTAAGATAATTTTTGTTCTTGTTTTATTTACTTAATTTAAATTTTGTAAATTTTATAGATGGGTAGCAACAACTTCTTACCTTAATATCAAACCATAACTCCAACCGTAATCTCAATTCTGATAAATATTTGTTTTACAGAAGGGTAAATTTTATTTTATAGATCGGTGATCAAAACGACTGACGTATCTATAAGAGGCCACTACTGAGGGGGACAATACAATAGTGGAGTTGGCAACCCATCCCCTCTTTTAGGAGACGCCAACTCTAATAGTGTCTCACCCACCAGTGGCACATCATTCCTTGTATATAAATTCTTTACATTTGTCCTCTTTGATACAAATTAGCCAAATATTTTCTGCTTGTATGAAATTTTCCGGGAAAAGAGAGAGACTCTTTTTGTTTGTAAAAGGAAAATTGAGCAGCTAAACCGGTTACAATCAGATGTCTTTTTATGTACAAATTAAATGATCTGTCATAAAATTTTATAGTTGAACTGCATAGCAGAAGTAAATGATAGCATAAAGACGCAGACTGAAGCTTTACACTAACAGCCAGATTGAACTGCATACAAAATGAAAACGTCATAAACATGCTGAAAACAAAACATGTCTAGACACCGATTAGAATGGAGGCATAAAACAAATGCAGAAGCAACATGAACATTGCAGAAGTTGTATAGTTCAATCATAAATATAGGCTAAAATATCCTCTAGGTCTCTCGCAATCTCCTTCATAAGATCCGAGCTCTTCTTTTTCGCACAACATTTCAAACCAAAGTATGCCAGAAATTCTGACACATCGGTAGGCCAATTTCCAGCTGTAGGATCAACCATCGTCATCAACGATTTCGCTTTATATGCAATACGCACCTTCATTCCGATTCCAATAGCTTCCATTCCAGTCAGAAGTCTCAGGATCGTGACTCCATAGGAGTACAAATCACACGCTGGCGTCAGAATCCCCGTCTTCATGAACTCGGGATCTATGTACCCCAACGTACCCTTAGGCGTGGTGTCAAGAAATGCAACCGTCGTTGTCCCCTCCGGTAAGAAGCGACAGAGGCCAAAGTCCGCGAGCTTGATGTTGAAGCTAGCATTGAGAAGAATGTTCGCAGGCTTGAGATCGCCATGGACCAAGGGGGGCTTCCTGGAGTGGAGGAAGATGAGAGCGGAGCATATCTCATAGACAATACGAGTGCGCATCTGCCACGTGAGAAGCCTTGGATTCTTCCGGAGGCAGTCTCCTAGGCTTCCGTTCGGAAGGAACTCATAAACGAGAGCGCGGAGGCTGACACATGCTCCTATTAACTTGACGAGGTTTGGGTGCCTCATTTGTCCTAGAACCTCCATCTATAGAAAGGAAAAAGGTTTTACGTCGATTGTGAGAGGATAATAGGGAATGAGTACAAATAAATATATGGCAAATCAACTTCTAATTGTTCTATCTTTACCTCTTGAAGGAACTCATGTATCCCCTGCTTGCTATTGGAATCTAACATCTTTATAGCAACCTCAGTATCCCCAATATAACCTCTGTAAACACCCCCATATCCGCCCTGCCCAATCTTTGACGAGTCCCTCAAACCATCAGTGGCACGTTCGATATCATATTTGGAGAACATTACGATGCTTGACATTTCATAAGATGCTTGCCTCCTAATGCTAGACTCTGATCCTTTGCCTTCTGAAGTCGTGCCATAGCTTTGTCTCCTTGTTTCTAGACTGTCCTTGTCATCGGATTGTTGGAGTAACTATATTGGGAAAGCGAGAATGAAAGAAAATAAGTTAGTTTCTCAACAAAATTAGAAGTGGTAAAGTGGTAGAAGTGAATAATTGTGGATGATCACCCACAATAGCAATGGAAACGAGAATACAACATCCCAAGTCACATTTTTTTAGGTTCTTTGTAATAATATTTTGTACAAGTGATTTTGCATGCTGCATGTTTCTAGGCCTCGGACACAGTTATGTATGGAGGAGAAGAAGAGAAAATTAGCCAATGGGATTACTGATTCTTCTTCTGCTGCTGCTTCTTCTTCTTTGACAATTAAGCAGAGTATTCTTATATATGTTATTTGCCCTAGCCATTTATTACACAGTTATGTATGGAGAAGAAAGAAGAGCAAATTAGCAAATGGGTATACTGATTCTTCTTGTTCTTCTTTGACAATTAAGCATATTATTCTAATATATGTTATTTGCCCTAGCCATTTATTGGGTCTACCTGTGTGATTATATTCTATTAATTCGAAGAGCATCCCCACCTCAATTTTTGACAAAATGAAATTTCTTACCAGTTTATGTCATTCTTGGTTGAAGCATAGACCGGAGAAAATTAGTAAGTAAAATCTAGGATAAAACCAACCCGAGCAGAAACATTTTTCAAGGCAGTAGCATCTGGAAGTTTTGCTTCCATTAGAAAATTCTTCGTCTTCACAGCATCATAGAAGTTTGATTCTCTTGTAACTCGCTCGACTTCATCGATATGACCGGTTTTGGCTGCTGCCTCAATATATTTGAAATGTATATCCTGATCTTCACTGTTCCATTATAGAAAATAAACTTATAAGATAAATTACAACATTGCATTTGCAGGTACCTTCTCAGAAAGAAAACGATAAACTCAAGATGTACCTGGAGCTCAGATAAGATCCCAGGAGAAGATAGAGACCTTCATACGACTTGAATTGCTCAAAAAGTTCAATACAAGCTTCGACACCATATTGGTCAGAATATTCTTTGGCAGTCTGCAAACATGCATTTATTGGGAACAAATACATACACATGTAATCTCTCAAAAAAAGGTTAGAAAAAAAAAATCAAATCACCTGAAAAAAAATCAAATCACCTGCACAACTATCTGAATATTTTCTCTCGAGTTTACAAGCATAATCTCTTTCATGCACTCCAGAGCCAACTCCCTTGAAAGAGTCCGAAAGAACTCCACTAAAGTCTGGAACACAAGCTAGTAAATTCAGTTAATAAGTATCAAAGCATCCGACTAATTGAAGCGAAGAAGGATGGCAGACCTGTGGCTCAATAGCATGAGTTTTTACAATAACACGCTTAATGTCTGACGGTTCAGTGTAATGCTACAGTAGGGAAGATGTGTTAACCTTATAGATACCACGAAGTGGAATTTAAGTTACACGTAACGAGCTAATCCAACCTGCAAAGCACGCATATACAAGCTAGCTTTTTCACATAGCCGGCCTATTCTAGGACGATCATAGTGACTGAACATCCCATTAGCTAATATATCATCTGCAACATTTGGATTGGTCACCAGATTGATCTCCAGTAACTGTACAGTATAGTAATATCACTGTTAACTCATAATATGGTGGAAAAAAAATATGCGATAAGTAAATAAAATAAACATGCCATGTACCTTGGTTTGAAGAAGACCGTGTTCAGGTAAATTTGGCTTCAGGACATCCAACAAAAAGGCTGTTGCTTCTCTAATCAAGTTTCTCTACCATCATAAAAAACAGGAACACATCATTAGATAGCTGCAAGAAGTTCAATATTAAGATGACTAAAGGAGGGTAGGAAGAACTTAAATAGTTCAAGGTATTTACTTGGAAAAAAAAAAAGTTCAGGGTATTAAAGTGAAAAAAAAAATGTGATAGTCAAGACATTTATGTGATAAATAGCCAATATTTAATATACATTTCTTTTATCACATAATCAAATGAAAAGTCATCCAAGTATCTTACTGCAGACAACTTGAAAAGGAAAGGATTGTTTTTGCCTAATATTTGCATGCTATGCTTGAAAGCTGAAGAACCGGTTAATCATCTCTTCCTTTATTGTAGCTTTGTCAGGATTAATATTAGAGAAGCTTAAGAATGTCATTAAAACAACAAATAGGCCTAAGGATCTAGAAAACTATTAGGCCTCATGGAGAAACTCTGTAGAATATTTTGGAGTAGTTGTTATTTTTTTTATTGCTAATCTCTTGGCTATTTATAGCCTTACAACCCTTCATCTTACATTAATACCCCACCTGTAGAATATTATAATATCCCAACAAATATACCAAGAATATTCTAATATACCAACAAATATACCAAGAATATTCTAATATACCAACACTCCTCAAGATGGGCGAAAGATATTCACTAAATCCATCTTGTCACATCCTCTAATCATATCTGCAGAGTTAAGTCCCTTGGTCATACTGTCTGCTACCTACTCCTTGGTTGGAACATGACCTAGCTCCAGTAGTCCACGGTCCAACTTCTCCTTGATGAAGAACCTATCGATCTCGATGTGTTTGGTCCTGTCATGCTGCACTGGATTGTTGGCGATACTGATGGCTGACTGGTTGTCATACCACAGCTTCATCTTGGCTCCTTGATCCAGCTTCAACTCCACCAGCATACTCTTCAGCCATAGCAGCTCTGCAACTCCAAAGGCCATAGTTCTTTACTCTGCTTCAGTTGTCGATCTGGCCACCATAGACTGCTTCTTACTCCTCTAAGAGACAAAGTTGCCTCCTACAAATATGTAATAGCCCGAGGTAGACCTCCTGTTATCAGTACAGCTAGCCCAGTCAGAGTCATAGTAGCCCTCGATGATCAAGTGATCATTCTTCCTGAATATCAACCCCTTTCCGGGGGCACCCTTCAAGTATCTCAGAATCTGGTACACTGCGTCCATATGACCCTTCCTTGGGTCATGCATGTAGCGGCTCACCACACTCACTGCAAAGCAGATATCAGGACGTGTGTGGCTCAAATAGATCAACTTGCCCACCAGTCTCCTGTATCTGTCTCGGTCAACTGGTTCTCCAGTTTTAGCACACAGCTTGAACTCCTGGTTGATCGGCGTCGCTGCAGGTCTGCATCCCAACATCCATGTCGCTGTGAGAAGGTCCAACGCATACTTCCTCTGAGAAATAACAATCCCCTCTGCTTCTCGAGCAATCTCAATCCCAAGAAGTACCGAAGAAGGCCAAGGTCCTTCATCTCGAACTCCTTGCCAAGCTTCCCCTTGAGTCGGACAATCTCCTGCTCGTCATCTCCTGTGATAATCATATCGTCAACATACACCGCAAGCATGGTGATGTGGCCTCCACTCCGACGGAAGAACACAGTATGATCAGCATTGATCTGCTGATATCCTATCCCTATCATCGTCCTCCTGAATTTGTCAAACCACGTTCGAGGAGACTGCTTCAGTCCATAGAGGGACTTCTTCAACCTGCAGACCTTGTCCACTGTCTTATCGGTGCAGAATCCTGATGGTATCTCCATGTACACTTTCTCCACTATATCCCCATGAAAAAATGCATTCTTTATATCTAGTTGGTGTAGCTTTCATCCACCATTCGCTGCCAAAGAAATCAGGGTCCTGACGGTGCTCATCTTCGCCACTGGTGCAAAGGTCTCATCATAGTCAATGTTGTACGTCTGACTGTATCATTTTGCCACCAGTCGAGCCTTGTAGCGCTCTACTTTTCCATCTGGGTTCTGCTTCACAGTAAAGATCCACTTGCATCCGACTGCCCTCTTTCCCTCTGGCAGTTTTACCAGTTCCAAAGTGTGATTCTTCTCAAGAGCGCCTAACTCCTCGTACATCGCCGCTTTCAACTTTGGATCATTCTTGCAACCTGCCAATTGTTAGGTACAGTAATACTATCAAAAGATGTAATGAATGCTCCATGAGAAGAAGAGATGTTATTATATGAAACAAACTGAGCAATGTCCCATCCATATCTATCAGGAGAATTTTTCGCATTGCAGCGAGTGGTCCTCTGTACTGATAATGGTGTGGGAGGAGTAGGAAGAATGATATCACCTGAAGGAGAATCAGATGGTGGTGGTGTAGGTCTCAGGAGTTGAGACGGGCGCAGGCAATGGACTTGGCACTGGAACTATAGGTACTGATCCTGCAGTTTGCTTCCCTTTCCTGCTGTAGATAAGTAACTCCCCCTGAGCTGTGGGCCTAACACCTCTCATCGCCTCCCCCTGTTCCTCTTCACTCTCCTGCTCCTCCTCAAACGTTCCTCCATGACATACTCCTAAATCGGTCACCACACTCTCACCAATCTCCCTCTCTCGTCTCATACTCTCAATATTAGGTGAGTTGCTCATGGATGAGGTTCCCTCCTGACGGTAGTATGACTCAAACTCCCTGAAGTGAACATCCATGCTCACAAACTTCTTCTTCTCTACTGGGCTCCAACACACGTACCCCTTATGAGTCGCCGAATAGCCCACAAATACACACTTGACTGCTCTGGGGTCAAGTTTTCCAACAGACGGTCTGTTGTCCTTCACAAAACATATGCAGTCAAACACCTTTAGTGGGAGTATCTCACTATTATTTTCTTGCAATATCTCACATGGAGACTTCCATCCCAGTACCTTCGAGGGCATCACGCTGATCAATCGAGCTGCTGTTAACACTGCATGCTCCCACAGAATCTGTGGGACATTCATGGCGACCATCATGCTCCTTGCCACCTCCAGAAGGTGTCTGTTCTTCCTTTCTGCCACTCCATTATGTGCTGGTGTGTATGCACAAGTGGTCTGATATTGTATCCCTTGGACTGACAGGTATTCCTCAAGTGCTTTGTTAGTATACTTTGTTCCATTGTCAGACCTTAGTACCTTCACCACTGCTCTGTACTGAGTCTGGACATGTTTATGAAAGTCCCGAAAACAGGAAAATATCTCACTCTTATTCTTCATTAAATACAGCCAGGTGACACGAGAGGAACAATCAATAAAAGAGACGAAATACTTGTAACCATTCATAGTAGTTATGGCGCACGGCCCCCAGACATCAGAATATATAATATCAAAAACAGAAGAACTCCTATGGCCCGCACCAACATATGAGCTCCTAGTAAGTTTACCTAAATCACATGTATCACATACTAGTTTCTCCTTATTTGCCTTCTCATAAATAGATGGATACAACAAACTCAAAATATCAAAAGAGGAGTGCCCCAACCGCCTGTGATGGAGTATCAGTGTATTCTCGTCACTCATCTTTGGTCCTCTCATTCCTGCCCTTTCTGCCGTAGACACCAATGCCGAATCCAGTCCTTCCCGATCCAGGTACCACAGTCCATCATGCTAAGTGCCAGTCCCAAGTCTTCGTCCATTCTCCTTCTCCTAGAAGATCACCTTAGGAATATCAAAAGAGACAATGCATTTCAGTTGAAGGATTATAGAACTAATGGACAAAAGACTGACTGAAAAAGAAGGACCATGTAAAACATTGAATAATCTTACTGAACCTGTACAATCGACAATACCCTTACCGACCACTGGCTGGAAAGTACCATCGGCTATTTGAATGTTGTCTGCAGATGCTAGGTGAGTGTAGGAAGAGAACTCACTAGCATTCCCTGTCACGTGTCGAGACGCACCCGAATCGACAATCCAGTCAGACGATCTAAGGGAAGACATAGATTCAAGGACGAGTGAGTCATCAGTACCTTCCAATGGATGGGCATACATGGCAGCGTTGCCTCTGGCGAAGACTGAGGTGGACGCCTCCTCAGTCACACTCCTCCAGTCTTCATCGCTTGACGCTCTTTGCTTTCTCCTGAGTACTTCCAGCATGCCCAGTAGTGCCTGATCCTTCTCAGTATATGCACCATTAGCTCCCTCCTCGCCTTCTGCTACCAGCAGGTTCGCCCGATAACCTCCTCGACCACCCAGTCGACCCCCACGACCACAGCCACGTCCTCCAAACTGTCCAAGTCCGCCACTTGAATCTCCATCCACTGTGGCGGCAATCGACTGGACTAAAAAATTGAGGAGCCAAATGTATACCACCATATGAGTGGACTTTCACTCGTTGCGTCCTGCCGAGCCCTCATCCGACTCTGTCTTCTCTCCTAACAAGAAACCCTCCAGGTTCTTCCTTGCGAGGGTTCTCCTCACCCGTCGTGATCAACTCAGGTAGGTGGCCGGTCCATCAAGCTTCAGATCGATGGATGGAAGCTCCAACTTTGCCAATGTTCGTGTCGCGCTCTCACCAGCCGACAGTTTCATCAACTTCATCAACGTTGTGACCTCCATCGATCCTCCTCTTCTCCGATCACCTCACACCCGTCCCACGATTTACGTTCGCCCTCTTCGTCCTCTCCTAGACCCGATCATGTCTCTCCCCCATTAGATCTAGGCGTTCGATCTCAACGTCTGGAACGACCCGCGGGAGACGCCAGGAACTGCGGCAGAAGGCTCCACGGGAGTCGCGGCTTCTAGGTGGTGGTGGTGGACGGCGCGACAGCGGTGGTAGCTGTACGACAACGGTGGTGGCGGACGGTGTGGCAGCGGTGGCGGCTAGGGTTTGGGAGGTGGTGGCTACGGTTTGGACTCTGATACCATATAGAATATTTTGGAGTAATTGTTATACTTTTTTTATTGATAATCTCTTGGCTATGTATAGCCTTACGAATATTCTAATATCCCAACAAATATACCAAGAATATTCTAATATACCAACAAATATACCAAAAATATTCTAATATAGCAACAAACTCTATTCCAAGTGATTCCTTGTTGGTGATTATACTATAATGACAATTCTTTGGTGTGCCTGGTACGAAAGAAATCGGAGAATTTTCAATTCAAAATCTGTCGATCTGACTTCTTTCATAATATCTTGTGGGGATATCTGATCATTCTAGGTTACAATTGAATTCAAGATTTGAAAATCTCAACAAATAGTTATTGAGATCTGGCATTGTGGAGACAAATGTCTATGGAGGCTCTTGCGGGTGCTCAATTTCCTACCTTGACTAGTTGCTCATTTTCGAGTTTTATCTTCTCAACTTAGACCTTTTGTAATTAATATTGTATGGTCCATGGTTGTTATTTGTACCGATGAATTTTGATCTACTATATATGAATGAATTTGGCTAGGATCTACTTAATCCCATCCATTGTCTATAAAAACAAGTTATCCAACTATTATATATATGAAAAATGGAGTGCATGAGAGAAGTTAAACCTGAAGAAAAAGATCGCAAATTAAATTGTAGTCGATTGGACAGCCACCTTCCATTTGAGACATCATCAGAGCAAAATTAACTGCTCCCTGCCAAACAATAAATTCTGAGAATGTCATAACTCTTCACTTTTTGCTTCAATTCCCTATTATCAGTTTGTATACTTTTACCTCTTCATCTAGGCACTTTATAATCTAGGGAAACTTAAGAGGATGCTCCTAGATTGCACAAACTTTATAATCTAGGGAAACTTTGTACTTCTTTATCTAGGCACTTTTGTACTATATATCTTGGATAACAATTTGATACCAATGTAGAGGGTTGATGTCAAGTCGACAACAACTCATAAAAACCTTTTCAATTCTTCATGGAGTTTTCTTGTGCCTTATGGCTGATCCATTCTAATAGGAGAAGACTTGGATGATCATGATTAGTTTTACCAACAAATATTCACCCATATTTAGGTTGAAGTTGATCATATCTTTATGAGAGAAAAAAATGATCTATAGGAATTATAATTAAAGCTGCAGATAATAATATTAGGAAAGAAAAACTAGTATCTGTATGCAAAGTAGTTAAAGATTTGACAAGGATTTAAATTTGTCTTAGTATATTTTGTTCACGAACCACAAGTCCAAGAGTCAATGTTCCTCGACAAAAGACAACCTAAATTACCTGTGGATCTGATCTCAGAATTGTTAGGAGAAGAAAATAATAGTCTGGTTCATAACCAACCTGTGTCAAAAAATTCTTAGTCATGATCGCCTCCCAGAGATATATAATACAGAAGTAGCAATTACACTCACAAACAATCATTCAATTGTCTAACTAGTAACTGTATCACCTCCTTTGAATAAATGGGAATCTTGTCAAACTCCATTCGCTTAGCAAAAGCAGCAATAACTGTTGGAGTAACCCTTGCTCTTATATATATTTTGAGTGCCAGGTCATTGTCGACAATCTAACAAAAGAGCAAGAAAATTATGAGCAAAAGAAAATATATTAAAAGATGGGTAATAACTGGGACAATTTTGCTTGTTGGCTATGTGCCGTTAATTCAATGAAAACAATTTTAACAATCCCGCAAGACAAAACCATTTTTTTTTTCCTAGGTAACAGATTAGTAATCTTTCTCTTACATTCACAAGATCACCAAGTTCTTCGCTGCACTCTAGTTTATCCTCAGACAACCAATTTTCCAAAAGATCCATCCTATTCTGGTTCACAACCAAACGAGACAACTCTAATGTCTCAAATGCATTGAGCTTTCCCTTCGTTAACATTGTCCCAAAGTAGAGCAATAGGGGAGGTGTTTCCCCACCTTGCACAGGAACACTCTGCATTGTGAAACCATACTTGAAAAATTATATGAATACTAGATTTTGAACAAGACATGGAAAGTAAACACATGTAGAGAAGTACAAATATTTAACTACTGGTCAAAGTATGTAAGTGATAATTAGATAGTACCAAGTGGGAAAAATTTCTTAACTCAAAGTTGCAAATGGGAAAAGAAATCCCATCTGATAACTATTAATAAAATGGGTTACAAGTTTGCAGAAGGAAAAATACCTGCATTTGGGCAAGAACCTCGGGTGTCCTTAGGATGCCCCCAGGAGAATCAGCAGCAAGCTCTGCAGCCTCTTTAAACTTTCTATGGGAGAATAATTCTTGAAACCTTTCCATGACCTAAATCACAAAACACATCACGAATGAAAGGTTCAGTGAAAGATAACAATGGAATACCTCAGGCATCACAAAATGACAAAGCTTAAAGTTTGAGAATTAATTCTGATGAAAAATGATACGGGAATGTTCAGATTCTTGACAATAGTTATATGCTTATCTTCATCTAATTTAATAGTCTACACGTAGATTCCTCCAATTTGACCATGCTCGAAACAACATTTTTATCCCAAAATTTTTGTGGTTGGTTGTTTGTGTTGCTATATTAGAATATTCTTAGTATATTTGTTGGTATATTAGCATATTCTTGGTATATTTGTTGGGATATTAGAATATTCTACATGGGGTTTTAATGGGGTATTAATGTAAGATGAATGATTGTAAGGCTATAAATAGCCAATAGATTATCAATAAAAAATATAACAATTACTCCAAATTAATCTACATGGTATCAGAGCCCAAACCCTAGCCACCACCTCCCAAACCCTAGCCACCACCACCGCCACCGCTGCCACACCGCCCGCCACCACCGCTGCCGTGCCGCTCACCCACCACCACCGTCGCCGCACCGCTCGCCCGCCACCACCGTCGCCGCTTGCCCGCCACCACCACAGCGAATCCGCGACTCCCGCGGAGCCTTCTGCCGCGATTCCTAGCGTCTCCCCCGGGTCGTTCCAGACGTTGACATCGAAGGCCTAGATCTGATGGAGGAGAGACATGATCGGGTCTAGGAGAGGACGAAGATGGCGAACGTGAATCGTGGGACGGGTGTGAGGTGATCGGAGAAGAGAATGATCGATAGAGGAGATCATCAAGAAGTTGGACTCTGCGGAGGTCGCAACGTTGATGAAGCTGATGAAACTGTCGGCTGGTGAGAGCGCGACACGAACATTGGCAAAGTTGGAGCTTTCATCCACCGATCTGAAGCTTGATGGACCGGCCACCTACCTGAGTTTGTCATGACGGGTGAGGAGAACCTTCGCAGGGAAGAACCTGGAGGGTTTCTTGTCAAGAGAGAAGACAGAACCGGATGAGGGCTCGGCAAGACGCGACGAGTGGAAGTCCACTCATATAGTGGTATACATTTGACTCCTCAATTCTTTAGTCCAGTCGATCGCCGCTACAGTGGATGGCCTTGAGATGGTGAAAGACGTGTGGGAGAAGTTGGGGAGAACCTACGATGGTGTGGGGAATAACTTGAGGGTTTTCCAGATCAAGGAGGATATCGACGACACCGTACAGGGAGAGAAGACGGTACAGGAGTATGCCACGGAGTTGGAGCGTCTGTGGTTGGATTATGATCACTTCTCAGATCGGACGAGCTACGAGGACCCGAAGTGTAAGGAGAGACAGTATGTCTGCAGGAGAGGACGATGAAGTTTCTTAAGGGGCTGGCCGCAGTGTTTGCTCAGAGGACATCATTACTTCAAGCCCAACCGAAGATTCCTACACTTGAGGAGGCTATCTCGGCCATGATCTAGGAGGAGACTCGTATCAAGCTACAGGCAAGGACAAGTGGTCCTCCTGAGGTGAAGACAGCACTGGCAGTTGCCAATTCAGGCGGCACATGACCTAAGGGAGATCCCTGACAGTGTTACAACTGCGGGAAGGTGGGTCATCTGAGGTATGCTTGCACAAAACCACCCAAGGAGGGAGATTCAGGTGGCGGACGTGAACAGTTTGGAGGACGTGGCTGTGGTCGTAGGGGTCGACGGGGTGGTCGAGGAGGTTATCGGGCGAACCTGCTGGTAGCATAAGGCGAAGAGGGAGCTAATGGTGCCTATACTGAGGAGGATCAGGCACTACTGGGCATGCTGGAAGTACTCAAGAGAAAGCAGAGAGCGTTAAGCGATAGAGATACCATGTATGCTCATCCATCGGAAGGTACTGATGACTCACTCGCCCTTGCATCTATGTCTTCCCATAGATCGTTGGAGTGAATTGTCGATTCGGGTGCGTCTCGACACGTGACAGGGAATGCTAGTGAGTTATCTTCTACACTCACCTAGCATCTGTAGACAACATTCAAATAGCCGATAGTACTTTCCAGTTAGTGGTCGGTAAGGGTACTGTCGATTGTACTGATTCATTAAGATTATCCAATATTTTAAATGCTCCTTCTTTTCCAGTCAGTCTTTTGTCCATTAGTTCTATAATCTTCCAACTAAAATGTATTGTCTCTTTTGATATTCCTAAGGTGATCTTCCAGGAGAAGGAGACGGGACGAAGACTTGGGACTGGCACTTGGCATGATGGACTGTGGTACCTGGATCGGAAAGAACTGGATTCGATATTGGTGTATGTGGCAGAAAGGGCAGGAATGAGAGGACCAAAGATGAGTTCCGAGGATACACTGATACTCCATCACAGGCGGTTGGGGCACTCCTCTTTTGGTATTTTGAGTAGGTTGTATCTATCTATTTATGAGAAGGCAAATAAGGAGAAACTAGTATGGGATGCATGTGATTTAGGCAAACTTACTAGGAGCTCATATGTAGGTACGGGCCATAGGAGCTCTTCTGTTTTTGATATTATACATTATGATGTCTGGAGGCCGTGCGCCACAACTACTATGAATGGTTACAAGTATTTCATCTCTTTTATTCATTGTTCCTCTCGTGTCACCTGGCTGTATTTGATGAAGAATAAGAGTGAGATCTTTGCCTGTTTTCGGGACTTTCATAAACATGTCCAGACTCAGTAAAGAGCAGTGGTGAAGGTACTAAAGTCTGACAATGGAACAGAGCATACCAACAAAGCACTTGAGGAATACCTGTCAGCCCAAGGGATACAGCATCAGAGCACCTGTGCATACACACCAGCACAGAATGGAGTGGCAGAAAGGAAGAACAGATACCTTCTGGAGGTGGCAAGGAGCATGATGATCGCCATGAATGTCCCACAGAGTCTGTGGGGGTATGCAGTGTTGACAGCAGCTCGATTGATCAAGATAATGCCCTCGAAGGTACTGGGATGAAAGTCTCCATGTAAGATATTGCAAGAAAATAATAGTGGGATACTCCCACTAAAGGTGTTTGACTGCGTATGTTGTGAAGGACAACAGACCGTCTGTTGGAAAACTTGACCCCAAAGCAGTCAAGTGTGTATTCGTGGGTTATTCGGCGACTCAGAATGGGTACGTGTGCTGGAGCCCAGTAGAGAAGTTTGTGAGCATGGATGTTCACTTCAGGGAGTTTGAGCTATACTACCGCCAGGAGGGAACCTCATCCATGAGCAACTCACCTAATACTGAGAGTATGAGGCGAGAGAGGGAGATTGATGAGAGTGTGGTGACCGATTTAGGAGTATGGCATGGAGGAACGTTTAAGAAGGAGCAGGAGAGTGAAGAGGAACAGGAGGAGGCGATGAGAGGTGTTAGGTCCACGGCTCAAGGGGAGTTACTTACCTACAGCAGGAAAGGGAAGCAAACTGCAGGACCAATACCTATAGTGCCAGTGCCAAATCCCTTGTCTGCGTCCGTCTCAACTCCTGAGACACCTACACCACCACCACCATATTCCCCTTCAGGTGATATCATTCTTCCTATTCCTCTCACACCTTTATCAGTACGGAGGACCACTCGCAGCAATTCGAGAAATCCTCCTGATAGATATGGTTGGAACCTTGCTCAGTTTGTTTCATATAATAACATATATTCTTCTCATGGAGCATTCATTGCATCTTTGGATAGTATTATTGTACCTAACAATTGATAGGTTGTCAAGAACGATCCAAAGTGGAAAGCGGCGATACACGAGGAGTTAGGCACTCTTGAGAAGAATCACATTTGAGAACTGGTAAAACTGCCAGAGGGAAAGAGGGCACTCGGATGCAAGTGGGTCTTTACTGTGAAGCATAACCCAGATGGAAAAGTAGAGCGCTACAAGGCTCGACTAGTGGCAAAATGATACAGTCAGACGTATGGCATTGACTATGATGGGACCTTTGCACCAGTGGCGAAGATGAGCACTGTCAGGACCCTGATTTCTTTGGCATTGAATGATGGATGGAAGCTACACCAACTGGATGTGAAGAATGTGTTTCTTCATTGGGATCTAGTGGAGGAAGTGTACATAGAGATACCATCAGGATTATGCACCGATAAGACAATATGCAAGGTTTGCAGGTTGAAGAAGTCCTTTTATGGACTAAAACACTCCTCGAGCGTGGTTTGACAGATTCATGAGGGCGATGATAGGGATGGGATATCAGCAGATTAATGCTGATCATACTGTGTTCTTTCGTCGGAGTGGTGGCCACTTCACCATGCCTGTGGTGTATGTGGACGATATGATTATCACAGGAGATAATGAGCAGGAGATTGCCCAACTCAAGGGAAAGCTTGGTAAGGAGTTCGAGGTGAAGGACCTAGGCCTTCTTCGGTACTTCCATGGGATTGAGATTGCTCGAGAAGCAGAGGGGATTATTCATTCTCGGAGGAAGTATGTGCTGGACCTTCTCACAGAGACATGGATGTTGGAATGCAGACCTGCAGCGACGCCGATCAACCAGGGGTTCAAGTTGTGTGCTGAGGCTGGAGAACCAGTTGACGAGACAGATACTAGAGACTGGTGGACAAGTTGATCTATTTGAGCCACACACATCCTGATATCTGCTTTGCAGTAAGTGTGGTGAGCCGCTACATACATGACCCAAGGAATGGTCATATGGACACAGTATACCAGATTCTGAGATACTTGAAAGGTGCCCCCGGAAAGAGGTTGATATCCAAGAAGAATGATCACTTGAACATCGAGGGCTACCATGACTCTGACTGAGCTAGCTGTACTGATGATAGGAGATCTACCTCAGGTTATTGCATATTTGTACGAGACAACTTTGTCTCTTGGAGGAGTAAGAAGCAGTCGGTGGCCAGATCGATAGCTGGAGCGGAGTACAAAGCTATGGCCTTGGGAGTTACAGAGTTGCTATGCCTGAAGAGTATGCTGGTGGAGCTGAAGCTGGATCAAGGAGCCAAGATGAAGCTATGGTGTGACAACCAGTCAACCATCAGTATCGCCAACAATCCAGTGCAGCATGACAAGATCAAACACATCGAGATCGATAGGTTCTTCATCAAGGAGAAGTTGGACCATGGACTACTGGAGCTAGGTCATGTTCCAACCAAGGAGCAGGTAGCAGACAGTATGACCAAGGGACTTAGCTCTACAGATATGATTAAAGGATGTGACAAGATGGGCTTAGTGAATATCTTTCGTCCAACTTGAGGAGTGTTAGTATATTAGAATATTCTTGGTATATTTGTTGGTATATTAGAATATTCTTGGTATATTTATTGGGATATTAAAATATTCTACAGGAGGTTTTAATGGGATATTAATGTAAGATGAAGGGTTGTAAGGCTATAAATAGCCAAGAGATTATCAATAAAAAATATAACAATTACTCCAAAATATTCTACAGTTTGAATGATTGAATCCTTTTGTTCCATTCAGATATCTTAAGGGCCACGACCTCTGCAAATCATATCCTTCTTTATTGCTTCAATCCATGTTCAATTAAGCTTGCATGCCCATACCCATCGTCCTAGCGGCTCCTTTAACTACTATCTAATTGCATCTCATTTCTACTGCATTTATTGGTCTATGTTGCACATCTGCAAACCACCTAAGATGATGCTCTCATGTTTTCTTCAATTAACATTGTTGGGATGTCTTCTATTCATCAGAATTCTACAATGTTGAAGATTTTACTCAACCAGGCAAGGGTGTTGTGAAGGTACCATGGAGGTACGTATCAGGTTGATTTCCAAGGAGACTATTCAGGATACAGGTCAATGTGGAGATTGTTAGGATTATGTCTTGTATCAGGAAAGTAGGTTAGTTTGATTTAAATATATTTGGATTTGGTCTTATCTAAATCCAATGAGTTAGGTTTAATTAATATATTTGGGTCTTATATATATCCAAATGGGTTAGGTTTAATTAACCCCTCTTATAATGAGATTTATTTTCCTAAATCTATCTGATTAGATTTAATTTAAATCAACTCATATTACTTTAAGCTTACATGTATTGTGTATATTTATGTATAAATAGAGACGCATGGTAGAGTTAGGGGATATAGAAAAATATGAGAGATACCAAAAATACAGAAAAGTTCTAAAGTTGCAACAATAAGGTTGATTGAGAGTTTGGGAGTTTTATCTTGTAAGTCGGTTATAATAAAGTAGATCAAAGTTCTTCAGTTTTGGTAGTAGAGGTAGGAAATTGTTGAACCGCATCATATATTTGTCTCTACAATTCTAATTTATTGTCGTTTAGGTTTTATCTTTTGATCAACAATTTTCCACAAATACACTCATTTCTTATTCTTAACTTTTGATGTGTTCCGACTCATCCAACTTAGCATTTGTTGGTATATTAGAATATTCTTGGTATATTTGTTGGAATATTAGAATATTCTACAGGAGGTTTTAATGGGGTATAATGTAAAATGAAGAGTTGTAAGGCTATAAATAGACAAGAGATTATCAATAAAAAAATAAAAAAATAATCCAAAATATTCTACATGATATCAGAGCCCAAGCCCTAGCCACCACCTCCCAAACCATAGCCGCCACCACCGCCACCGCTGCCACACCGCCCGCCACCACCGCTGCAGCGCCGCCACCACCGCTGCCGCACCGCTCGTCCGCTACCACCGTCGCCGCTCGTCCGCCACCACCACAACGAAACCGCGACTCCCGCGGAGCCTTCTGTCGAGGTTACTGGCGTCTCCCGCGGGTCGTTCCAGACGTTGACATCGAAGGCCTAGATCTGATGGAGGAGAGACATGATCGAGTCTAGGAGAGGACGAAGAGGGCGAACGTAGATCGTGGGACGAGTGTGAGGTGATCGAAGAAGAGGATCGATGGAGAAGATCATCAAGAAGTTTGACTTTGCGGAGGTCACAACGTTGATGAAGCTGATGAAACTGTCGGCTGGTGAGAGCACGACACGAACATTGGCTAAGTTGGAGCTTCCATCCATCGATATGAAGCTTGATGGACCGGCCACCTACCTGAGTTGGTCACGACGGGTGAGGAGAACCTTCGCAGGGAAGAACCAGGAGGGTTTCTTGTCAGGAGAGAAGACAGAGCCGGATGAGGGCTCGGCAGGATGCGATGAGTGGAAGTCCACTCATATGGTGGTATACATTTGGCTCCTCGATTCTTTAGTCCAGTCGATTGCCGCCACAATGGATGGCCTTGAGATGGTGAAAGACGTGTGGGAGAAGTTGAGGAGAACCTACGATGGTATGGGAAATAACTCGAGGGTTTTCCATATCAAGGGGAGATCGATGACACCGTATAAGGAGAGAAGACGGTACAGGAGTATGCCACGGAGTTGGAGCATCTGTGGTTGGATTATGATCACTTCTCAGATCGGACGAGCTGCGAGGACCCAAAGTGTAAGGAAAGACAGGTATATCTGCAGGAGAGGACGATGAAGTTTCTTAAGGGACTGGCCACAATGTTTGCTCAGAGGACAGTACTACTTCTAGTTCAACCGAAGATTCCTACACTTGAGGAGGCTATCTCGACCATGATACAGGAGGAGACTCGTATCTAGCTACAGGCAGGAACATGTGGTCCTCCTGAAGTGAAGACAGCACTGACGGTTGCCAATTTAGGCGGCAAAGTACCTAAGGGAGACCTCCGGCAGTGTTACAACTGCAGGGAGGTGGGCCATCTGAGGTATGCTTACACCAAACCACCCAAGGAGGGAGATTCTGGTGGCGGACGTGGACAGTTTGAAGGACGTGGCCGTGATAGTGGGGGTCGACGGGGTGGTAGTGGGGGTTATCGGGCTAACATGTTGGTAGCAGAAGGCGAGGAGGGAGCTAATGGTGCCTATACTGAGGAGGATTAGACACTTCTGGGCATCCAGGAGAAAGCAGAAAGCGTCAAGCGATGGAGACAAGAGGAGTGGGACTGAGGAGGCGTCCACCTCAGTCTTCGCCAGAGGCAACGCTGCCATGTATGTCCATCCATCGGAAGGTACTGATGACTCACTCGCCCTTGCATCTATGTCTTCCCTTAGATCGTCGGACTGGATTGTCGATTCGGGTGCGTCTCGACACGTGCGTCTCGACACGTGACAAGGAATGATAGTGAGTTCTCTTCCTACACTCACCTAGCATCTGCAGACAGCATTCAAACAGCCGATGGTACTTTCCAGCCAGTGGTCGGTAAGGGTATTGTCGATTGTACAGATTCAGTAAGATTATCCAATGTTTTACATGCTCTTTCTTTTTCAGTCAGTCTTTTGTCCATTAGTTCTATAATCCTCCAACTAAAATGCATTGTCTCTTTTGATCAAGCTAGTCAAAGGTGCAAAGCGCACTCGAGACGCAAAGGGTCCAAATTGTCCGAGGCGCAAGGCACACTTAAGGCGCACGCCCGAGCGACGCAAATTACAAAAATAATATATATATATATATATATATATATATATATATATATATATATATTCACATCGGATTTCTACATTGATAAACATATGTACTTCAAATTCCCTCATGTTTAGGTTGCAATCACTTTGAATTGAGTAAGTGAGAGAGAAAACAGTAAAAAAAAGCACAACAGTTCAAAAAACAGTCTAAAAACAGTACAACATTCAAAAAATAGTCTAAACATGTTTTTTTAATAAGATTTTCAAGGCACGTCTAGGCACACCTTAGCTATTCCAAGGCGCTCGGAAAAGGCGTGCCTAGGCGTGCCTTAGGTGGGCCTTAAGAATTACATCCCGTCTGGAGTATCCTGAGGCGCTACACCTGTGCCTAGGAGCAAGGCGCACCTTTGACTACACTGTTTTTGATATTCCTAAGGTGATCTTGCAGGAGAAGGAGACGGGACGAAGACTTGGGACTGGCACTTGGCATGATGGAATGTGGTACCTGGATCGGGAAGGACTGGATTCGGCATTGGTGTCTGTGGCAGAAATGACAGGAATGAGAGGACCGATGAGTGCCGAGGATACACTGATACCCCGTCACAGGCGGTTGGGGCACTACTCTTTTGGTATTTTGAGTAGGTTGTATCCATCTATTTATGAGAAGGCAAATAAGAAAAAATAGTATGTGATGCATGTGATTTAGGCAAACTTACTAGGAGCTCATATGTTGGTGCGGGCCATAGGAGCTCTTCTGTTTTTGATATTATACATTCTGATGTCTGGGGGCCGTGCGCCACAACTACTATGAATGGTTACAAGTATTTCGTCTCTTTTATTGATTGTTCCTCTCGTGTCACCTGGCTGTATTTGATGAAGAATAAGAGTGAGGTCTTTGTCTGTTTTCGGGACTTTCATAAACATGTCCAGACTCAGTACAGAACAGTGGTGAAGGTACTAAGGTCTGACAATGGAACATAGTATACCAACAAAGCACTTGAGGAATACATGTCAGCCCAAGGAAAACAGCATCAGACCGCATATGCATACACACCAGCACATAATGGAGCGGCAAAAAGGAAGAACAGATGAATAGAGTGGCAAAAAGGAAGAACAAACACCTTCTGGAGGTGACAAGGAGCATGATGATCGCCATGAATGTCTCACAGAGTCTTTTGGGGCATGCAAGTTGACAACAACTCGATTGATCAATATGATGCCCTCGAATGTACTGGGATAGAAATCTCCATGTGAGATATTTCAAGGAAATAATAGTGAGATACTCTCACTAAAGGTGTTTGGCTGCGTATGTTTTGTGAAGGACAACAGACCGTCTGTTGGGAAACTTGACCCCAGAGCAGTCAAGTGTGTATTCGTGGGCTATTCGGTGACTCAGAAGGGGTGCGTGTGCTGGAGCCCAGTAGAGAAGATGAAGTTTGTGAGCATGGATGTTCACTTCAGGGAGTTTGAGCTATACTATCGTCAGGAGGGAACCTCATCCATGAGCAATTCACCTGATATTGAGAGTATAAGGCGAGAGAGGAAAATTAGTGAGAGTGTGGTGACCGATTTAGGAGTATGGCATAGAGGAACGTTTAAGGAGGAGCAGGAGAGTGAAGAGGAACAGGGGGAGGCGATGAGAGGCGTTACCCACGGCTCAGGGGGAGTTGCTTACCTACAACAGAAAATGAAAACAAACTGCAGGACCAGTACCTATAGTGCCAGTGCCAAGTCCCTTGCTTGCATCCATCTCAACTCCTGAGACACCTACACCACCACCATATTCCTCTTCAGGTGATATCATTCTTCCTACTCCTCCCACACCATTATCAGTATGGAGGACCACTCGCAGCAATACAAAAAATCCTCCTGATAGATATGGTTGGGACCTTGCTCAGTTTGTTTCATTTAATAACATCTCTTCTTCTCATGGAGCATTCATTACATCTTTGGATAGTATTACTGTACCTAACAATTGACAGGTTGCCAATAACGATCCAAAGTGGAAAGCGGCGATGCACGAGTTAGGCGCTCTTGAGAATAACCACATTTGGGAACTGGTAAAACTGTCAGAGGGGAAGAGGGCAGTCGGATGCAAGTGGGTCTTTACTGTGAAGCAGAACCCAGATGGAAAAGTAGAGCGCTACAAGGCTCGAATGGTGGAAAAATGATACAGTCAGACCTACGGCGTTGTCTATGATGAGACATTTGCACCAGTGACAAAGATGAGCACCGTCAGGACCCTTCTTCTCATGGAGCATTCATTGCATCTTTGGATAGTATTACTGTACAATTGACAGGTTGCCAAAAACGATCCAAAGTGGAAAGCGACGATGCACGAGTTAGGCGCTCTTGAGAAGAATCACACTTGGGAACTGGTAAAACTGCCAGAGGGGAAGAGGACAGTCGGATGCAAGTGGGTCTTTACTGTGAAGCAGAACCTAGATGAAAAAGTAGAACGCTACAAGGCTCAACTGGTGGCAAAATGATACAGTTAGACCTACGGCATTGACTATGATGAGACCTTTGCACCAGTGGCGAAGATGAGCACCGTCAGGACCCTGATTTCTTTGGCAGCGAATGGTGGATGGAAGATACACCAACTGGATGTGAAGAATGTGTTTCTTCATGGAGATCTAGTGGAGGAAGTGTACATAGAGATACCACCAAGATTCTGATCGATAAGATAGTGGACAAGGTCTGCATGTTGAAGAAGTCCCTCTATGGACTGAAGCAGTCTCCTCGAGCGTGATTTGACAGATTCAGGAGGGCGATGATAGAGATGGAATATCAGCAGATCAATGTTGATCATACTGTGTTCTTCCGTCGGAATGGAGGCCACATCACCATGCTTGCGGTGTATGTGGACGATATGATTATCACAGGAGATGATGAGCAGGAGATTGTCCGACTCAAGGGGAAGCTTGACAAGGGAAGCTTGACAAGGAGTTCGAGGTGAAGGACCTTGGCCTTCTTCGGTACTTCCTTGGAATTGAGATTGCTCGAGAAGCAGAGGGGATTGTTCTTTTCTAGAGGAAGTATGCGCTGGACTTTCTCACAGAGACAGGGATGTTGGGATGCAGACCTGCAGCGACGCCAATCAACTAGGGGTTCAAGCTGTGTGCTGAGGCTGGAGAACCAGTTGACCGAGACATATACCAGAGACTGGAGGGAACATTGATCTATTTGAGTCACACACGTCTTGATATCTGCTTTGCAGTGAGTGTGGTGAGCCGCTACATGCATGACCCAATGAAGGGTCATATGGACGCAGTGTACTAGATTCTGAGATCCTTGAAGGGTGCCCCCGGAAAGGGGTTGATATTCAGGAAGAATGATCACTTGAGCATCGAGGGTTACTGTGACTCTGACTGGGCTAGTTGTACTGATGACAGGTCTACCTCGGACTAATACATATTTGTAGGAGGCAACTTGGTCTCTTGGAGGAGTAAGAAGCAGTCAGTGGTGGCCAGATCGACAGTTGAAGCTGAGTACAGAACTATGGCCTTGGGAGTTGCAGAGCTGCTATGGCTGAAGAGTATGCTGGTGGAGCTGAAGCTGAATCAAGGAGCCAAGATGAAGTTGTGGTGTGACAACCAGTCAACCATCAGTATCGCCAACAATCCAGTGCAGCATGACAGGACCAAATACATCGAGATTGATAGGTTCTTCATCAAGGAGAAGTTGGACCGTGGACTACTGGAGCTAGGTCATGTTCCAACCAAGGAGCAGGTAGCAGACAGTATGACCAAGAGACTTAGCTCTGCAGATATGATTAGAGGATGTGACAAGATGGACTTAGTTAATATCTTTCGCCCATTTTGAGAAGTGTTGGTATATTAGAATATTCTTGGTATATTTGTTGGTATATTAGAATATTCTTAGTATATTTGTTGGAATATTAGAATATTCTACATGGAATTTTAATGGGGTATTAATGTAAGATGAAGGGTTGTAAGGCTATAAATAGCCAAAAGATAATCAATAAAAAATATAACAATTAATCCAAAATATTCTACATATTTTCACTTTAGCTAGACTCATCCATCTTGATATTTTCATTTTAGCTACACTTGTTTTCTAGACAATTGAGGTACACCAGAAAAGTCCTCATATCTTGTTTTGAATATATGCACAATATCTTTCACAACCTCTCCATCATAACATTCACAAATTACTCAAAACTTTTCTAACCCAAGAAAATATAAGCTTCTCCAAGTTCGCTATCCAAGATCTCTTCAAACCATTCATGTAGACTAGAAATTAGCAAAAACAAGATGCACACTTCGATATCGACTATCGACTGGATATCCACCACAACAAGTTCGAGAGCGAGTTCGTCATCGAGCCCCTCGCCTTCTCCAGTGCATCCTTCTTAGATATATCGTATGCACCTTCCATTTCGTACACAAGCCCCTTCCACCCTTCACCGACCCCTCCTCTTAAAAGAGCTGTCATCGCCAATTTCAACCGATCCCGTACGAAGCGGACATCCCGAAACAACTCTTCAGTTATCGAAAGAACCAGAGCCCGCTATCCCTCTTATTGAACCCCCGCAACTCTGTTGTTCCTACTGAACTCATGCTCATGCATCCCCTCTCCTTCTCGCACGTGCCACCCGAGAGCGACAAGATTTGTATCATCATAGCTCAATCCCATCAGAGCAGCATAGTAGTAGGCGCTCACAGCCTCGCAGGTGCTTCTGGTTGTGCTTGTCCCAGAACTCGGTCAGCACCCCAGCCCACGAATGCAGCAGCCAGAAATCAAAGCAACTGGGTTGTGGTGTCCTACAAGGTGATGAAGTCAGTCATCAGGGAGGAGGCATGAGGCTTGTACTTCATTCTGTTTGGCCAAGACGGACATAATTTTGTCACAATGCCACCTCACTTGGGATCATAGAGGAATCCATTCTTCTTGAAACTTCCGTCCTGGTGGTTCTTGAGGTCGAAGTTTTGGAAGGAGGAGTTTGTCGGGAGATAGGAGAGGAGGAGGTTGGGGAGAAGAAATGGGAGGAGTCAGGGAGGACCGAGGAACGGGCATTGGGGAAGTTGAAGGGGAGATGGTCTGATAATGCCATTATGGACAGGAGGAAGAGTTTGTTGTTGCTCTTACACTTTCATGAGGAGGCTATTTATCGGGAATGCTATTCTCTCATACATCTCTAGAGTGAATGATCATTCGTTTAAATGCTTACTCCCTTTAGTTTCTCCCCATAAAGGAACTTTAACCTTAGCAAAGTGTCATGTGTATTTTGATTCTAATTTTTGTGTGAAATTTAATCATGTCCTATCCATTCCTAAATATAAATTTAGAACAAGAAGAAAAGATTGTACCAAAACAAAGAATTTATGTTTCATACATAACCAGTGGAGTCCAAAAATTCAATCGGTGGATGTAGATGGTTGCCACGTGTCCCACTAACAACAAACCATGCATGTATGGCACAAAGCTATTGACACATGACAGCCATCCGGTGGAGACTACATGTGTAAATAATAAAAATCCCAAGAACAAATATCACCACAACCCAGTTCTTCTGGAAAATGCTCAGGAAGAGCATAGACAACATGGCTTCCAAAAGTTCTCAGCCAACACATCCTGAAATCATGCCTACTGAAAGCCTCTTCACTAACACCAATACGCATTGAGCATACACATCTAACATAAATCATTCGTGCTAGTCTATAACAAGTTCAATTTGTAAATCTTGTAATAAGATGCTTCCTCTAGGTCTCACAAATTAAGAATCTAATATCTAGTTGAATGAATGAGTCGAGTGCTACTGTATCCAAAAATTTGGATAAGAATAAATTTCTGGCTTCTTTCTAAGCAAAGTTTACTTTTTACGGTATAAATGAGGGCAGCTACGACCCCCAAATCCCTGGGGCGGCAGCGGGACATACCCAGTATTGTGTCATTCTGTCCATAGCCTTATGGGTGAGACTTGAAGGTTCTCCTTCCTTTGTGATTATCTCCAGCTCAGCAATGGTGGGAGGGGATTTGTCTAGCTCCCCAATGGTGTACTGTTCCATGAGCTCTCTAGCACTGTCACTGTGCCCAACATCTTCAAAATCTTCAGTAGAGTCCCTCCCTTCACAGAATCGAACATAAAGATGAGAACAATGACAACACAAATAATGGGAAACTTTGAACCCGAGATGTAGTCTACATTTAGAGAAGATGCACGGTAAGAGAGGCATATACCGGCCACAGAAAGGAGAACATCATCTCCACCAGGGTGGTCATCCAGAAACTTCGTAACATCATATACCTGCAGCAAATCAAAAGAACGAGATTTTAAGCCTCGTAAACTAGCATTTTCCAATCCAGTTAACAAAGTAGGCTACAATTTATTGATATTATCAAATCTTCTAAGTGAAAAATGCAGTCCTTTCAGTGCTTCACTAGTGCAGATAACAGAGGATTAAGGGTCTGTCACGTTAACTCGTCCAAAGGAGATAAATTCACTATTTTGTGATATCTTAACTAAGTTAACAGCAATATATGTCATTTCTCACGTGATTAGAGTCCACTTTGGACTCTAGTAATCATCCCAAACTATTGAAAACACTTCAATATAAGAGATCGAGTGCGTGGAGGGAATTAACACTCTAGTCTTGAGGCTTCCTAACCAATTGTTCTAGAGTGTTCTCACCACTTCTCTGAGCTTCAGTGAAGATGGGTGGGAAGCCTTGCTGCTCAAGAGAAGAGCTCAATATTGGAGCTTGGACTGCAGAAGAGGATAGGATACTTAGAGCCTACATAAAAAAATCATGGACAAGGAAAATGGAGAAGCCTCCCATAAAAAGCAGGTGCTATATTAACCCATTAGCTTATGTAGCTGGTCTTGCATGCAGCTGTAATTAGTAGTATAATCAAACAAGTCCTACTTTAATGCACATCAATTCCTGAATTTCTTTATCATCCCTTACTTTGCATGACAGAGAAAATGCACTCAATCACAAAGAAATGAATTTCACTGTAGGCATTGATTCACTATTAGTGATTCCCCAGCCTGCATTATAGTCCGACTGAAAATGACATCAATCATATTTTGTTATGTGATTTTAGTAACAACATGGGAGCAAAGACAATCCCAACCAGAAACCAACAAGTCAATTTATAATAGCACCATCAATAAGAAATGCTGATGGATGACTATAACTTGCAAAACCTGAACATAACAAAATGAACTTCCTTAGCAAACTAAGAACCAACTATTCACTGTCTTGATCATAGTTTGTCTGTCACGTCTGTGGTGGCTCAACTCTCTCCAATCCAACACTAAAGAGAGGGAGCATAACCATGAGGAGGAGAATCTCATCATCGGGCTCCACAAGGTATTAGGAAACAAGTTACAACTGTCCTGTCCACCTTCGATCTCATAGAACTGTTTAGTCATTAATTTGTACTCTTTCTGCTAGGTAGTCACTGGTTGCAGGAAGGCTACCAGGACGAACAGACAATAAAGTCAATAACTACAAGAAGATTACTTTGCAAAAGAAAGCGCACATTGATCAACAATCACTGACAGAGGTGCTACTAGCCTACTACCAATCTCTCAGACAAGGAACAACATGACTAATATGATGCATTAGATGCACTAAAATACAGGACATAATACTATCTCCTTATAATGCCCCACTCCACGCGATGGCGTTGGTTTGGCTTGTTTGCTTGGATAGCCTAGTTGGATTTGGATTGGCGCGGAGAAATCATTTTGATATGGACGGGACGGAAAGGCAATTCATCAAATGGTGAGTGCCGTTGATTCTTCTTTCCTTTATCTTCACATTTATTGTTTCATTAGTCTCTCTTTTAGGCAGACAGCAATAACTACATCTTCTATGCAGTTCCAATTGTGTTAACATTTGTGTATAAAGTAGCATGGTTAAGTAAAATGTAGCTCATGGTCATGCAGTTTGAGGATGCGTGACCTCAGATACCAGCCCCTCGCAATGTTCATCTATTTTATCTTGCGTGTTAGTCGCCCAAAGATCATATTATGAATCTTGAAGACATCTTGACAATTTTTTGTTTATTAAACCGCTTAGAAGGAGTCCATTTTGTTCACCCACCACACAAAAATTAATGGGGGTTGTTCACGCTTCCACTCAAGGGTTGTTGCCACGTGTGAAACTAGTAGTCAAAACTAGTGTGGACGTTAACCAAACCACTCCCAAAGTGGTTTTAGGTTGGATGAAAATAATACGTGGTAACCCTTGAGTGGACTAGTTTTGATGTGGTGGGTGAACAAAAGTGGACTCGTTTAGAAGCCTTTACATGCTCTTCTCTCCTCCCATCCCCAGAAAGAGAACAGAAAATTGGATGATCATTAAATGATATTTTGAGCTATAACACAGTAACTCCATAATCCCCTAAAATTGTCCGATTCAATACTTACCAATCAATCAATAAATAACATAACCAAAGGAAGGTATCATAGATCCCATCCATAAATAAGACAAGAATGAATTGAGATGTAATTATGAGTAAATTAAACAACTACAGCTGCAAATATTAAAAGGGGTTTCTAAAACCCCATCCTTAACTCAAACAATATAAATCTACAAAGAAACGCATCGATGTACTGTAATAAATGAAGATAAATAAAAATAAAAATAAAAATAAAAATAAAAATAAAAATAAATCAACCCCATGATTCTGAACAAAGACGACAAATTAATTTGTGTATATACCTTGCCATTAATTACTATCCAACAGTCCTCTTCGGTGATGTGCTGGGAGGCTTCTTGCAACGAGTACTGCTTTGGTATAGTTGACATCTCTCTCTCTCTCTCTCTCCCCCCAACTACAAAATGAAATTAGGGTTTATTTTTTGGTTTGCAGCATTGGTTATTGCTGTATAAAGAATTTGGATTGGTTCTTCGCAAAAAATAATAATAATAATAAGGAATTTGGATTGGTCAATGGGTCTGTCTGTTGTGTGAAGTTGGCTTGAAGTGTACTCAATCTTGTGTTTGATTGAGATCTAAAAATAGATTGCATTTGGAAAATAAAAATATATTGATTTGGGCCCTCTCCCACATCCTTTCAATGGGAGGGAAAAAGCATATTTGGTTTTTTCTTTTCTTTTCTTCTCATCAACAATTAATTAGTGTTAGCTACGGAATGTGGGAGGGAAAAGCATATTTGGTTTTTCTTTTCTTCTAATTAATAATTAATTATTGTTAATTGTTAGTATAATATTTAGTTAGTATTTTAAACATAAATTTTTTTAGTATAATAATTCATAAGTATTTTTATAATAATAATTAATATAAATTCTCTAGTTGGCACTAATAATTAAAATTTAAGTAACTAATAAATAATCAACAATTAATTAATATATAATTAACATTTTAAATATAATTTTTTATTCTAAGTGTTGTCTTAGTATATTAAAATTTAATTATATTAATTTTTTAATTTGATTTGGACTTACGTTGTATGAACATGAATACGACATGGTAAATAAGGACATAATGGATATGATATATATTTTGATGTGTCCATAGAGTGTTCCACATGTATTTCGTGATTTTCTGATACGTGTCCGACACGACAAAAAGCCATAAAGTAATCATTTTCTTTTTCTTCCAGGAAAAAAGAATCTTGTTAAAAAAAAATACTTATATCTCAGTAATTCTTTTTTTTTTTTAAGGTAAGGTAAGGTACCCTACTTACAAACTACTTGCATACTCTTTATTCTTCCATTGGTTGCCAAAGTAAGATCCTAGTAAACACTTTAACATAAAATACTTAAATGAACTTTGAATTCATATTCTGCCTAATCAGATACACAATTCACATCTGAAATGTTTGGATACGTACAAGATACGTGTTTTTGTGTATCCTGACTTTTAGTTAAACCTTTTAATTGTGGATATATATATAGATCATATAGGTGCATCCTAAATTTGAACTAGCATGAAAGTCAAATGCACATGCAAAATACTTTCTCATTTTGTTTATGCGTTTTTTTTTTTCTTTCCTTTTCTTTCACATCCCTAAAGGGTTTATTTTTGGTTTGGCGAAGTGAAAATTCAAAAAATTGATATTTTGCGTACGTACATCATGCGTAGATATATGTTTCCAATTCTTTCGTTTTGGTACTTTGGAGAAGTATGAGGTTAGAAGTAGAAAATCATAATGTTTGGTGATTGGATGATTGTTGAAGTGAGTTGATTTTTTTTTTTTTTCCTTATAATTTGAAAAGTGTTAAAGTAGAGAACAATATTCATCCAACCAAACGTGCGAAATATGAATGAGAATTTCTCGCTTCCGTGCTCCACTTTGGAAGAAAAAACTTCGATGTCAAAATGCTAGTTTAGAAGTAAACAAGATTTACTGTGTTCATTTCAGAATAAATCTTGTCTGCAAATCCTCCAACCAAACAAGTAGAATAGTCTCAAATCCGCAAATTTAGGCCACTTCGTTCCCTCAAATCCGGAACCAAATCTGCATAAAGACAGTGACATTATGTCAAACACTTGTTCGTTTGCATAAAGTGGATACCTCTGAAGAAGAAAAAGCTCGTATCCAAATTCTCATATTCCTGTAAACAATACTTTGGACGATTCCAGTAAATTTCCCTTTTATCCTCTGTTTTTTCTATTCAAATTTACTAAATCCAAACTAGCTCAATAATGGGCAAATTACCACGAAACCTTAATTTTCCTGGAGGAAGGTCAGAAGCATTGTAGTATACATCCATGAATTGATTCTTCCAGTAATAAATATATGCTATTATAAGAGCTTTATCCTTATCCCTCTTTATCACTTTGTAAACAAAATCATGTAGTTGTTATCTCACCTAGCTCAACAAATTTATGTATAGGTCGCTGAAACTTGCAGATTTTTCTATCTTTCATTAGTTAAGTCATAGAATGTAACAGCATAAATACAAGAATATTCTTTCGATCTTGCTCATTCAAAAAAAATATAAATTTGGCTTCTAAACTTAATATCCAGCAAGATTCTTGAAACTCTGGCAGAAATTGTAAAATCAAGAAATTCACACCATCTCAGAAATTGTAAATTTTAGCTAGTTTTGTACAATTCTAAGTTTGTAACAACAAAGCATAAAAGTAAAACAGATTGTAGTATTTCCAGTTCAGGAACCAATTTTATCTAAAATGTTCTTGAGGTCTGACGACATCTCCATCATAAGTTTCTCTACAACTCTTCCATCTTCACCTTTATAGCTACCTCAGGTGTATAACACACTTATTGGTTCCTCTACAACTCTTCCAGCTTCATCTCCATTCTTCCATTTTAAATGCAATTGAAGTTAGCTTATGTTGAGTTCAAAGCTATACAAGTTCAATTACATATTGACGTTCAGAAAATGAAATAATGAATGAACTAATCTGTTGACTTTGATCTCATTAGTGTTAATTAGGATTTTTTTTTTTTTTAAATCCTATTTTTTTAGTTATAGGGACAAAGTCCTGAATTAGTATATAAAGCTTGCGACTAAAGATTAAAAGAATATAGTTTACTAATTGCACATGCTTAAAAGGTCCTATTAGCAATTTACTAATATTTATCTTTACTATTATAATAGTACTTAGTAATGACTAAAAAATAAAGCATTTATTTATAATCTACTAATTAGAAGCAAAATATGTATATCAAACAATTTTATTTTCTATCTGATTTTTCAATAAACAATAGACTTAATTTTTCAACTTGATATTCTAAACTTGGATATGCATCAACTTGATACCCTAAAAAAATTGACAAAATTATCCCCCCCCCCCCTCTTCCCTTTCTCTCCGGTAGCAGCGATGGAGGAGGGCAGCTGCGGGATGGGAGTTGGTGGGTAGATGGTTAGTTGGGAGAGGGGAGGGGGAGGGGGGGGGGGGGGGGGGGGGTGCATCCTGGTGAGGGGGGTGTTGGGTGGGAGAAGGAGCTATTTTCATCTTTTTAGGTATCAAGTTAAAAGTATTTATTAGTTGATGGAGTCTTGAATATATATATATATATATATATATATATATATATATATATATATATATTCTCGAAGAAGGTAAATATTATTGATAAAGTCAAATTTTTTTACAACAAATCCAATCCAACACATTTCACAAAATACTCATCTGGGTGCAAGGATCACTATATCAGTTTCTATGTTTCTTTGGACAATATAACTACTATTGGCAAGGCCTTCAAAGATACGTTTGTTACGTTCCTTCCACACATGTCATACCATAACCCCAAAGCCTAGGCATATCCGTCTATAGGCTACTGACCCTGTACCTTTCAGAACTTTGACCTCGTTCAGGACAGACGTAAGATCTCTACTGTGCAAATTTGGCCAGCCGAAGATGGCGCGTTGATGATTCCAGATCTCCCAAACATAGTCGCACCAGAAGAAGAGGTGATCCATGAACTCGTCCATAAGGCCACATAGGCAACACATTTTATCTGTGCAAAAAATCCAAAAATTACTCAATCGATCACTGGTAAGCAGTCGATTTCTAATCATTTTATAAAGGCATAAGGAGTTCTTGATCGCCGCTCCCTTAGTCCATACAACTTCCGCCAGTCTACCTCATCTGATGTAGATCTGATCTGATTAAGAGTCGTCCGAAAAAAATAAGCCTTTTTCCATGCCCTCCCAACCCAGTAATCCTCCTTGCCACACCTATTAATGTCAATTGCTCGAATCTCCTCCGTGTAAGCTGCCTCTGTCATGCGATCATGAAAATTCCAGCCACACTCCCGAATGAGGCAGCTGACCAACTCATCGGAACCCCTTAGCTCGTAGCTATGCCAGTCCTCCCTCTCAATCAAACTTCTGTGGTTGAGCCAGGGGTCATGCCATAGGCTAGTTTGGTTCGCTGAGCAAATT
Source organism: Iris macrosiphon (assembly GCA_036927795.1). Classification (NCBI taxonomy): domain Eukaryota; kingdom Viridiplantae; phylum Streptophyta; class Magnoliopsida; order Asparagales; family Iridaceae; genus Iris; species Iris macrosiphon. The sequence continues at coordinate 203,347,954 of JAYESA010000002.1, read as the reverse complement.
ACCCTCGATAGTCTCATTTTTGCCATGCTTCTCAAACCGAGTAGCATTTTTACTGTCACCAAAAATTTATTGTCGATCCTAGCCAACCAGAAGTGCCCTCTCCGGAAATACCTTCCTCTAATCTAGTCGGCCAATAATGACTTGCCAGAGATGAATTTCTAAAACACTTTATGAGAGGTCGTATCTCTAAGAAGGAAAAGTGTTCTTAGATCGACACCTCACTCTCTTTTGGGCCGACACAACTCTTCCCAGCTGATCACATGCATCCCTCTTTTCCAAAGAAAGTCATCATACACGCGTTCAATCTTTTTAATGGTACCTTTCAGGATCTTTAGAGCCTAAAACAAATACATCACAATAGGCGAAATAACATATCTGATGAGTTCAATACGATCCCCAAAGGACATGGTTTAAGCCTGCCAACCCTCTAGCCTGGCATGAGTATAGTTTAGTATACCCTCACAATACCTATATGTGGCATAGTTGATAGATAGAGGAAGGCCTAAGTATTTGACCGGGAGTATTCCCTCAGGGATGTCCATCTTCTCAACCCATGTCTCCTTATGGCCACAAGTCCGATTCAGGAACATTTGGCTCTTGTTTTTATTGAGCTGCAATTTCGACCATATTTCCATATAATCAAAAATATTCTTGAGAGCGTCAATGGACGTAATCATCAGTTCCACAAATACTAATAGGTCATCCACATATATGAGATAAGAAACCACTGGAGCCGTTTTCCGAAACAAGGGGGTGACCTTACCATCCATGATTGCCTCATCTAGAGAGCACGTGAGGAATTCCATCACAATAGCGAAGAGATAAGGTGAGAGTGGATCACCTTGTCTGATCCCCCTGGGGCTCTTGAAGAATCCTTCTGGTTGCCCCTGGATTAGAATCGAGAAAGAGGGAGTGCTGACACATTCCCTCACCCTATCAACCCACCATCTGTCAAAGCCCATTCAGTGCATTATATGGCACAGGAAGTCTTGATTCACCATGTCATAAGCTTTATGCAGATCTAATTTGAGGCAAGCTTTATTTCCCCCATGCTTATAAAAATTTCTAACCAGCTCATGGGCTAAAAAATAATTCTCCGATATCGACCTGCCTTTAATAAATGCAGTTTGATTAGGAGAAATAAGTTCCTGCATAATCGCCCTCATTCGATCACACATGAGGTGAGTAATGATCTTGTAGAGTAAATAGCAGCACACAATCGGCCTGTAGTCCCCTAGCGATGTTGCCCCTCCATCTTAGCAATAAGGATCATAAAAGTATGATTTAATTCCATAAGCAGTTTACCCGAGTCGAAGAATTACCTGACCGCAGCCACGACATCAGTTTGAATAAGATCCCAGTGATTTTTAAAGAAGGACGCTCCAAATCCATCAGGCCCATGAGATTTGTTGATGTCTGCCTTCTTGACAAAATTCTCAACTTCCTCAAAGGAAATATGTTTGTGCAGTACCTGATTGCCAAATTCTGTAACTAACCTCTTGAACTCAAAATGAGAAAAACTGGGCGGGTAAGTAGATGATTGTAGAGTTCCTGAAAATATTGGATCGCCTCATCACCAATCCCACTCACATCAGTGATAGGCATCCCTCTCGGGTCAAGCAGGCAGTGAATGATATTCCTGTGTTATCTAACTTTTAACGTGGCATAGAAAAATTTAGAACATCTATCTCCATCTCTCAGCCAATTGCATTTTGTTCTTTGACGAACATGGAGCTCATCCAGGAATCTCTCCAAACGCAGCATTTCCTGGAGAGCAACCTCCTCCTGGGTGAGGTCATAGTTCTGGGGGTCCAACTGAACCTTCTGTTGAATGTTAGCTAACCTGGTTTCAAGGACATAAAGCGGTAGATGAAACTTTGAACTGTTCCAAATTTTTATCCGTTGTTTGGTAGATTTTAGCAAAGAAGCAAGCCTGAATTATGCAGTTCCACTTCAGGTGCAGTTCCAGCCTTGGCGGATCACTTCCTCATAACCATCCACATGAATCCACGCATTGTTAAACCTAAATAGTCTGCCTTTGAATATCGGCAGATCTGCCAAGTTGATCACAATAGGAGAATGGTCACTAGTGTCTGGGAGCAAGTATTCCACGCGGGATAGTTGAAAAATATCAAGCAATCGACCATTGCATAGAGCACGATCAAGTTGTATGAAGATACGATTTTGGATAGCCCTATTGTCCCGTGTCCAGATATGGCCAGACTTTGCCATACAGCGCAGACCAGAAGCTAAAAGGCAACTCCAAAATTCTGCCAGAATAGCTTCCTCCACCAATTTTCCTCCTTTCTTATCACTGGTATATAGGGTAGCGTTGAAGTCTACCACGACAACAAGAGGCCAATTATCCCTGACAATATTGCTAATGACTATGATCTCATTCCACAGCCGCAAGCGCTGCATTGGTCATTATGCCCATAAATTGCTCCGACCGCAATTTCAAGTCCACCCTTGTTAATAAATTTAATGGAGATCATATGGTCCGAGCATTGGATCATGTCCCTATGCCAAACCCTAGTATCCCACATGACCCACATCCGAATAAAATCTCCATAGTTAAGATTGTGAGCGTAGTCCCAGTGTGGCGGGGTTCCCCTTTTGAGCTTGGAGACACACTTAATTTTAGACTCCAAAATATTGATAATAGTACTCTTAGACTTTTTGACATACTCCAAAATATCCAAATCGTTATACTCATCCATGCGAATCTAACATATTCACTTGCACTAGCATTCGAGATCAGCATATCATGAGTCTGGATCGTGCACATATTCAAAGCATCCCCCAAATATATGCATGTCAACCAACTTAGTGATAATGAATTTTTTGCACTCGAGTTCAACATATCACTGAGTTTTGGATCGTGAATGGTTCAAGTCGTTCCTCAAATATATGCATTCAACCAAACTTAGCGGTAGCGAAGTTGGACAATCTACTCGCAAAAATCTCAAGGGTCCTAGTTTATGGATCACAATGATACCTCAAGCGGGGTAAATTAAAATCTAAGTTATTTCCTATTCAACTCAAAACCAAGAATTTTACTGCCGTCAAGCACGATCTATCCAATTACCGACTAGCATACAAGTCCCATCATCCATTTTGTTTATTTTAAACACAACGTACTCTTATCGACCCAAGCCTAACTCTAAGTTGTTGCCCTAGTTCTATGACTTTCTCAAACAATACTCTAAAGTTGGTCACACTATCACACCCTAGTACCGAAATACGGAGATGGACATGGCCAGCTACCCCGTACAAGGTGCTATACGTCGTACGACGATCACAGCTATATAAGACAAGGGGGTGCATGCTATAATCAAGTCTTCTATGGTCAAAAACTTCTATATCTCAATAATTCAAACAAGAAACAATAAGCATAGAGCATATATGATAAAGCAATAAGGCATCCCAAATGCTTTCTCAAAATATTCTGGAGACCAGCTATATAAAATAAGGAGCTGGAAGAGTAACAAAAGTACATGACAATGATCAGCTACAGTCTTATTTAATACAATCATGTAAGAAAACTAATATCCAAACAAGCTGGCTAACAGGTGCAGTTGGCTAAACGCCCAAAAGAAGATGTACAATGATGAGCAGGAAAGAAGAAAATCCACTCGCTATCCCCTGTGACCATGTTCCTGGTACGCTCCATGAGTAGGGAGAAAGTACGTCGGATCCCCGGGATGGCTCGAAACCTGGCCATACAAAACCAGTGGGTTTAGACCCCAAATAGCAAGTACCACAAAGGAAGCATGAAATAGAGAAACAAAAATCCAAGAAAAATATATATAATAAATATATAGGTTCGGTGTCATAACTTAGTCATGGCCTATCCTAGTGCAAAGGTCCAACCCTACAACCAAATAAGGACAAGGGTTGAACCATCACACTATGATATTCTATTTTCCTAGGCTACTAACCAAATAATACAATCAGAACCAAGTCTATTTTCTTATATAGGCCAACCATTTGTACGACTTGCTATTTGTGGAGTCTGAGGTTATCTCAGAAATAATGCATAATAGGAATCCTTAGATCATGCCAGTGTCGAATACGAGTTAACCGAGCCAAATAAATAAAACAAGTATTCACAAGATGCACCAGTTTCCCATAGGACCACTGTGCTAAAAATATGGTATTAGCGGTTTCAGTGTTCTTATAGTAAAATATTGGCTCGGCATAATAATATGTCAGATACTGCACTCCACTAAGGTATATGATATACAATATTTGTGGTGGCCAGCCCACAACACACTTAGAATAAATCTCTATGGCAATGTTCGTTGGCATGATCTCGGGATACCGTTTCCTCCAATGTTACTACCACTTTTAGTTACCTAATTAGCCCTAGGTTGTGTTTGAAATCTCAAGACGTGGTTACATGAGAATTTTTCTTAAGATATCGTACAAAGTACGGACACGCTAGATACAAATCCATGAAAGTCAAATCTGGATTCACCCCAGTGTGTATGCAATATTCAGACAAATAATATCCTAGCCATACTTTGGTAGTTGACTCGCTTATTATGCCCGTGCTGGGGAAACAATATATATTTATAATATCACATATTCAGGAATTTGGAGGCATTCTCGATGCACAACCTAAATATAATCACTTAACACGTGACACGATGTATCACACCATGGCGCACATTAAATCATGGACAATTATCAGACAATAGTGGTATCAGCATGGATACAGTATTCGAGTCAAATTACTAATAATATATTGGGTCACGAAGAACAATAAAGATTCTATCAAAACAAGCAAGGCCGTATAGGAAGTCGAGGTCACATATGGCTCTAGGCCGCATATAAAGTCAGGCCGTATGAGAAGTCCTGGCCGCATATGGAGTCTGGGCCGTATGACAAATTCTGGCCGCATATGAAGTATAGCCGCATGAAAAGTCCTGGATGCATATGGAGTCTGGGCCGCATGCTCAGGGTTAAAGTCTACTCCTTGGGACACGTGTTGAAGTGATGGACATTGAATATAGTATCTGTGATATGACATAAAGTTATTGATGTGACAAACCATAAAGTGTGTCAGAGAAAAAGAAAAATATCATAGAAATATGTGCCACGGTTCGGAGTCATGTGTCCAAGAAAATGGTAGCCGCATATTCTTCAATGCTGCATAAGTGTCGGTGCCACATATGAAGTCAATGCCGCATGGAGGTCTCTTGGACTTAGTAAATTTCTTATTCGTTCAGCGAGTGAAAACATAAGGTGTTCAAGGACACTTGTGTAAATAAGCAGTCATGTGTCCAATAAGATGGACGCATGCTGTCAGTATACGGCAAGAGTTCAGGCCGCATAACCCTCTCGGACCGCATAGCACTCTCAGTCGCATAGCTCGCTGGCCGCATATGAACTTCGTATTCTCCAACATCAGGTTCAGCCATGGCGAAAAAGCTTCAAAAATTGAAATCTTATTTTGTCCATAAAATCCTCATTTTTGTCATGCCCCGGTCCCGTAAGGGCTGTTTGTCCTCGTTTGGTCCCTATGGAACCGATCGTCCTCGCACGGATATGATGTCGTACAAGTCTAAAATATGCTTGCACAAGGCCAAAGCTTTGAATAAGGGCAAGTAAGTTATTCAAGACAGGACCAGCGACACATATGTTACAGAAAAGTAAATAACACAATGGCATATGAAAATAAGCTCTTTTATTGATAATCAAGATATATTATAAGCGACGCTTAACCGAGGTTGCAGTTTGCTTAAGCTCTCTATCTCTCGATTACAATGACACCGTTCCATACATTATGTCCCTCTATATAAAAGTAGCTCAAAGCAATCTCGATACGTCTCAAGGCATCGACTCTAGATTTTTGGGTCCCTGGGATGAGACACGGCTATCGCTTCCTTGAATGGTCCAGCACATGCGAACAAGCAAACTATTGGTGGGTCAACACTTTTATAAGTACTGGTGAGTATAAACAACTAAACATAAGCTTCACCTCCTGAAACCCACACTAAGTAATCATGTTATAAAATATTTTATTACTAGTGATCTTTCTAGTTTTATCTATGTTCGTTATATGCAGCACAAGAACGGAGTCATATTACTTTCTTTTGGAAACATCTTTAAAAATAGAGTTCATGTTTGATATAAGCAAGCAGGAAAGACAAGTAGTTCATATACTATAAGCAGAAACATATACTATCTCTGGTGCACGGCGTGTCTCGTGAATCATATGCATTTCTTTAAAGACTCTAAGCAAGAATCTAGTGGACTATCATCTTAGCAGCTCTCTCTTAGCATCTCTATCATTCTCTTATAAGCAATATCTTATCACGTGAATAAGATCGAGACATATACAGAAATAAGACTTCTCTATGCAAGCATTTAATACCGAAGAGCATAATTAATAGCATGAATATTACTTATTCAGTGATTCTTACCCTTTCGCTGAGCGGTTATTCCTGCAGCAGACATACGAGTTAGAAACATATGCATATATATGAATAAGGCTCTCTTTCCCTGTCTGTCTCTGCATCAAACAGTTAGGTATGCAAGAATGCTAGCCTAGCATGCGCCCTAACTATATGATGGTCTATGAGTCTCATCCCTCAAGATTAGCAGTGGTGTTATCACGTTCTAGCACTGCACTATGTATACTCACTCATAATACATAGCTGCTTTGACATGTGAACCAGCTATCTAATAGACATGAATACCCCCTGATCGCAAGGACTTCTTTTCCTCAGGTATACCTCTAATCCCCCCAGGGCGAACGGTCCCTAACGTCCTAAAAAATCGTTCGTGGGATCATCCCTTGTGCACAATTTATCTAAGACCAATGCATAAATGCAGCTTTATCAGATAAACTCTATATGGATGCAAAAGTTCTATAACAAGCACATATTCAATCTCTACTCTTTCTCTGTCTATGTCTCTGTGCGGTCAGGCCACCATTTCTATCTCTTATGCAGACTGGCTGCCATATTCTCTCATACCGTTCAAGCATTTCGATAATTTCTATAGAAACATATCACAATCTCTATATAAGCAAGCAAGCATGTAAACAGTTATCTATCTCTTTAACTAAGCATGTAGTTCTACTCTTTCTTTTAGCATATACGAAGGAAACATATGAATATCTATTACTCTTGTTTATTAGCATGGCAGAGGTTCGATAGCGGTGTCCGTGCAGCTAAGCATGCACATTTATTTCTCTTAGCATGACAATGGTTCTATCTCTTTCTCTTTAGACAAGCATTTCAAGTTCTCTAGTTAGGCAAGCAAGTTAGTTTCAATAAAAAGCTATGTGTGTTCTCTTATTAAACATGCAAAGGCTGATTCTATCATTCTTCTTTTGAAACTATCTTCTTAAGCAAAAAAGTATGCAAAAACTCATATTCGTTATTAAGGCATGCAAAAATCAGAGAATAAAGTTCTGTCCACTCATCTAGATCAATCGTCTTGTGTTTCGATCGGGAACTCTCCGAGAAGGCTTCCGTGCGAGCCATCAAAGCGATATCTCTTGTACATAGTGCCTACGCGGAGCGGGACACTACAATTTTAAGTCCAATCGGGTGAACCAAAAGCCAAAATGCTCTAAGTTGAAAGCTCTATCATGTAGCAAAAATTTGTTTTCTAAAATACATGTTTAATAGATCAAAACCAAGAAAAACTAATGAAACCCATAAAAAATCTAAGTTAGAAATGTAGATCTATACTAATCCATCAATCTAAACAGAAAAATTCAAGTTCTAAAAGTGCTAAGAAACACATAACAAACATAATGGAACAATAATTGTCACTCCACGTTCCTAATATACGTATTTGGAGCATAATTATTTTCTTGCTAGCGTAGTTATATGTTGTAGAGAGACTAGACCAATACTTTGGTTCAGTTGGCTCTTGGTTTATTTGTTTGGTTTGATTTTATCATGAGTTGAACCCATGGTCCAAACCTCAAACCCTCCATATATAATCCAACTTCATTGTCTCTTCTTCCATTTTTTCTCTTTCATTCTCTTTCTTAGGTTTTTCTCTCCCCCTCCATAGGCAAGTACATCTTGCAAGAAATGGAAAAATCCTTTATATTTTTGTTCCATTATGTTCCTTATATGATTTCCTATGTATTTAGAACTTGGTATTTTTGGATTTGGTGAATGAATTAGTGTAGATCTAAGTTTTAAGTTTTAGAATTTTCTTTGTATTATTGAGTTTTGATCTCTTAAAACTTAATATTTTTGAAAACTTTTTGTTCTATGTTGATAAGCACTTGATTTTGAGTAGTCTAGAATTTTACTTTGCTGGATTTGGGCATCATTTGAGATTTCTATGGAAGAAACAAAATATTATTTTTAAGCTTTTTGTAAACCCCCTCGACCGATTTAGGGTTGAATTTGAATTAAATCGAGAAACTAGGATTTATTTAAATTTAATTAGAATTAATGTGCGATAATTATATGTACCCCCTGACCCTCGGGTAACCCTAGATACTCGTCATTGCGTCACATCTTAGCTACGCGATGTTCGGGTAAAGAGAACGTCTAGGGCACTACATTTAATAAATTAAATTGAGGCCAATCTCACCTCAAACAGAACGTAACCAAGCCCACATAAACTCCTCCTGTGGACCAGCCCCACCCCAACAGGGTCGGACAGGCCCAAGCTCCTAGGCCTGCCCATCAATTCCCCATATAAATATACATGCACCTGGCATTAAACCCTAACTCACTATTCATCACCCTCCCTTCATACCCTAGCCGACCTCCCCCACATCCAAACTGAGCCCTCACCCCCTCCGACTTCACAACCACCCCACCACCACCTAAAGCCGCCACTCCCACTGCCAAACGCCGCCTGACACCACCATCATTGCCCTCAGGTCACCGGACCACCACCCTAACTGTAGTGCCCCGTTCTCCCAGTGCGGAGAGCGCGGCTAAGAAACACAAGACGGTATCGTTCGATTGGGATAGATTGAAACAAGAACTCGTCCTCGTTATGGATTTGTTTCTTTGGAATTGATTCCCATATTCAGTGGACCGTGCCCCTGGGATCGACTTAGCGGCAGAGTCAGGAGGGACCTCTCCGCTGCTATCTTTTATTGTCTCGGTTTTCGATGTCGCTTGTTGCTTTCGTGCTTTGAGTTAGTTTTGGGATTTGCTTGTTTTTTTTTTGAACGGTTTCGATGGGTTACATTATTTTCGTTCATTGAACAGCACTTCAATTCCGAGATTGGAGAGAGAGGAAGGATTATTGATCGAGCTGTTCGTGTGCAGGTGAACGAGCAGTAGGCGGCTTGCGAGCGGAGTCGTGAAGCGCCTCTTTCCTTCTTCCTTCCAAAATCTAAGTGAGTGGCTACCAACCCGATTAGCTAGCCCTGCTTCCAAGTCTCCACGCCTAATAAAACTCTTGCATTCTTGTTGTCCCGATCAAACGATACCAAGTAATAATAAAAGAAACCAAGATAAAATGGGAATAGACTTGGTTAATACTGCTTGTCAATCAAACTTGTGAACGGTTATATCTTTGCATGCTTGTTCGTGTGGAATGTTTATCTTATGCATTGATACAAGTTTAAAAGTATGCTTAACGTAGATGCAATGTAAAATGAATCATGCAATGCTTGTCTTGTATTCATGTAGCCTCAGGGCGAATCACGTAGCCTCTGGGCGAATGACTGTTAACGTAGCCTCCGGGCGAATGACTGTTAACGTAGCCTCCGGGCGAATGATTGTTAATATGCGATCACGGACAACTTGTGCACAAGGTATAGTTCCTGCGGGCGGCTGCTGGGGCACTGGCACCGTTCCGGCTCCGGACGGAACTCACGTTTAGTCTCACGTACTTGGACGGGATGGTATGCGGCGCCTCACGTTCTTGCACGTAGCAAACCATCTTCGTCACAGACTAGGTCCTTTATGGCAATCAAGCCAGTGATCATCTTGTATATTTAAACCTGTTGCAACTAACTTGTGTCTTCGTGGCAAGGAAGACAAGGTAAGTATTGTACAGGTAATTCAGACGGTCAGGTAAAATCCACCAAACGGTGGCACGTTCATTTCAGTAAATTCTATATGCTGCTTACTTGTAAATGAACTAAGGCAAGATAGAAACCCATAAAATATGCATGCTTCATTAAAACAATGTGTTGATTGGTATAGTCAGGCTAGCTCGCCTTCACCAGAATATTTCGACATACTGACCCTCGTTGAAACGGGTTCTCTGCACTAAGGCGAACCGAGCGAGGAGCCAAAGTCGTCTTCCCGATCCAGTCTAGCTGTGGGCGCATCTTCCGATCACGCCGCTTTTGAAGTACTTAAGAAGAAGCTTGCAACTTTTCATACACAATGCAGCTTCGTGGCAAAGCCGTCCTTCAGCCTGGAGGTCTATACATTTTGAAGTTATAAAGGGATGTAATGTACATGACTGCTATCTCATTTTGAGTCAACACTTTTATAAGCCGTTCGGCAAAATAGCTGACTCGTTCAGGAGTTTGTAATAGATGTTTATTATCAATAAAGAGAACTTTTCTATGTTTTAAATTTGTGTTTCAACTTATCTGCGTACTCTGAATATGTGCTTGTCATGCAAATCATTAAAGCCTTGTGCGGGCACAACCCCAGGCCCGTACGGCGGTCACGATTCGGGGGACGCCTCAACGATTCTACGGAATCGGGTCGTGACCTAATGGTATCAGAGCACAGATTCAAGTTCCTTAGACTCGTGCTGGAAAAGTTCCTTTAACGATCAAATTCCTGTGCGAACTCTTGAACTCGCTAGGCCAAAATGAGATACATTCATGCAATAAGTCCATAATACATTATGATTCTAATATAATTTACCTTCTTTTGAAGGAATGGTACCAGCGCAATCTGCAGCGCAAACCCAGGACGAAATGTACGGCCAAGAAAGTAGTTCGGGCACTTCGGGAAGCTCTCGGAGCCAGCGGGGCATATCTCAAGTCGACCCGCTAGAGCGGGTGATGCAAATGTTAGAAGCACAGCGACAAAGAGATGATGCTCACCAAGCCAAGTTCGAAAGCAATCTAGAGGCCCGATTCTCAGTTCAACAGAAGCAGGTAGATACCCTGCAACAGATCATTCAGACTTTGGCTGCCAACCATTCTGCCGCAACAACAACGACTCCGGTGGAACAGCCCGTGCTTGAAGTTGAGACGCCACAAATTCCAAGGCCGAGGGACGTGACTGCCTTCGACTTTGGCCACTTCAAGAAAGTCTGCAACACCCCATTCAACGGGACTGAGGAACCAATTGTGGCACTAGATTGGCTAGCCGAACTGGAAGACCACTTCGATCTGTTAGTGGTTCCCGAAGAGAAGCGCGTCGTCTGCGCCCAACTACAGCTCCGCCTCAACGCACACGATTGGTGGAACATGCATCGACGATCTCTCGAATTTGATCACGGAGAGGAGGCGATCTCGTGGACGACTTTTTGTGCCGCGTTTGAAGAGGAGTTTATACCCCCTCCAGTACAACGTCAAATGGAAAACGATTTCGTACAGCTACGGCAGGGCAGTATGACAGTTAAGCAATATTCTGCCGAATTCAACCGACTCTCCAAATTCGCTAGGGGCTATTTACCTGATGCAACGAGTCAAGCCAGAAGGTTTGAAGGCAGTTTGCTCCCTGCCATCCATGCGCACGTAGTCAATAATCAGTATGGAACCATGCGTGAAGTCATGAATCACGCTCTATCTCTAGAACCGCAGTATCCTCACGTTTCCACTGGCGCTGTGCATACCTACAATCACAAACGCCAAGGCAATGATAGAGGAAATACTGCTGCAAAGTGCCCTAACCACGGCGGTCCTCGAAGAGGAAACCCAGGGCAGTTATGTCACTTCTGTAAGAAGCCAGGGCACCTGGCCAACGAATGTCGTCTGAAACAAGGATTATGTCTCATCTGTGGCGATGCTAACCACAGAATCCGTGACTGCCCCAATTACTCTGCTAGACATCCTCAACGTAACGTTCCCTGATGGTAGGTCCTATTCTTAAGTTTCGGGATGAAACTTCCAATTAGTTGGGTAGGATGTAGCGCCCCGTTCTCCCGGTACGGAGAGCTCGGCTAAGAAATACAAGACGGTATCGTTCGATCGGGATAGATTGAAACAAGAACTCGTCCTCGTTATGAATTTGTTTCTTCGGAATCGATTCCCATATTCAGTGTACCGTGCCCCTGGGATCGACTTAGCGGCAGAGTCAGGAGGGACCTCTCAGCTGCTATCTTTTATTGCCTCAGTTTTCGATGTCGCTTGTTGCTTTCGTGCTTTGAGTTAGTTTTAGGATTTGCTTGTTTTCCTTGAACGGTTTCGATGGGTTACATTGTTTTCGTTCATTGAACAGCACTTCAATTCCGAGATTGGAGAGAGAGGAAGGATTATTGATTGAGCTGTTCGTGTGCAGGTGAACGAGCAGTAGGCGGCTTGCGAGCGGAGTCGTGAAGCACCTTTTTCCTTCTCCCTTCCAAAATCTAAGTGAGTGGCTACCAACCCGATTAGCTAGCCCTGCTTCCAAGTCTCCACGCCTAATAAAACTTTTGCATTCTTGTTGCCCTGATCAAACGATACCAAGTAATAATAAAAGAAACCAAGATAAAATGGGAATAGACTTGGTTAATACTGCTTGTCAATCAAACTTGTGAACTGTTATATCTTTGCATGCTTGTTCGTGTGGAATGTTTATCTTATGCATTGATACAAGTTTAAAAGTATGCTTAACGTAGATGCAATATAAAATGAATCATGCAATGCTTGTCTTGTATTCATGTAGCCTCAGGGCGAATCACGTAGCCTCCGGGCGAATGACTGTTAACGTAGCCTCCGGGCGAATGATTGTTAATGTGCGACCACGGACAACTTGTGCACAATGTATAGTTCCTGCGGGCGACTGCTGGGGCACTGGCACCATTCCGGCTCCGGACGGAACTCACGTTTAGTCTCACGTACTTGGACGGGATGGTATACGACGCCTCACGTTCTTGCACGTAGCAAACTATCTTCGTCACAGACTAGGTCCTTTATGGCAATCAAGCCAGTGATCATCTTGTATATTTAAACCTGTTGCAACTAACTTGTGTCTTCGTGGCAGGGAAGGCAAGATAAGTATTGTGCAGGTAATTCAGACGGTCAGGTAAAATCCACCGAACGGTGGCACATTCATTTCAGTAAATTCTATATGCTGCTTACTTGTAAATAAACTAAGGCAAGATAGAAACCCACAAAATATGCATGCTTCATTAAAATAACGTGTTGATTGGTATAGTCAGGCTAGCTCGCCTTCACCAGTATGTTTCGACATACTGACCCTCATTGAAACGGGTTCTCCGCACTAAGGCGAACCGAGTGAGGAGCCGAAGTCGTCTTCCCGATCCAGTCCAGCTGTGGGCGCATCTTCCGATCGCGCCGCTTTTGAAGTACTTAAGAAGAAGCTTGCAACTTTTTATACATAATACAGCTTCGTGGCAAAGCCGTCCTCCAGCCTGGAGGTCTATACATTTTAAAGTTATAAAGGGATGTAATGTACAGGACTGCTATCTCATTTTGAGTCAACACTTTTGTAAGCCGTTCAGCAAAATAGCTGACTCGTTCAGGAGCTTGTAATAGATGTTCATTATCAATAAAGAGAACTTTTCCATGTTTCAAATTTGTGTTTCAACTTATCTGCGTACTCTGAATATGTGCTTGTCATGCAAATCATTAAAGCCTTGTGCGGGCGCAACCCCAGGCCCGTACGACGATCACGATTCGGGGGACGCCTGAACGATTCTACGAAATCGGGTCGTGACACTAACCGCCTGCAACAACCATCACCGATCCCTCATTAAAACCCGACCCCCCCCGTTCAAAACCCGACTGCCCGATTCCCGACAACCCCCTTCGATAACCTCGCTCATCCCTGCCAGGCGGAGCGCCACCTTCCCCACGGTCGACAGCCACCCCTGCACCACCTTGACCCAGCACCCGCCGCTGTCCAGAGCTGCTGCTGCTACTGCGACTGCTTTAGTTGTTGTTTCAACCGCTGCCTTGCTCGCCGGCTACTGTCGGAGCTCCACTACTCGACGGAGGACGACCAGCCAGCAAGGCAACCCACGTCCAGCCTACTAGGTATTCGCTCTATACTACTCCCTCCTAGTATCGTGTTCGTTTATGATCGTCGTATCGTCGTGTCGAGAGATTTTAGTCTTGGACACAAATTTTATTAACCCTAAACTATATATATATAGAATGGCAGGATGATTAACAAAACTTAGAATTTGTTCAGTAACTAGCAAATACCTTGATCACGAGACCTGTTATCGAGGACCATTATTTCATCTGAACATCTGGACATAAACCAAGTATAATGAACATAGAAACCAAGGACATGTATTCGCGCAGAGCAAAAATCATTGTCAACCCATAACTCGATAATTTATTATCTCAAGGCACACGATAACCGAGGACAGAACACGTGTACACCCTAGCTACGTGCACACGTGACGCTGTATTCGATCAGCCATGAACTTGCGACAGTATCCAAGAGTAGCATTGTAGTTGTGTATATTTATGTTTAGTGACTAATATCAGTATTTGTTATATTATATTTTATGTTTAGGGCCATCGGATCAGCCAGGAGACACCGCAAGAATATGCTATTGGCATATACAGCTTGAGGACTCAGGCAAGATACCTTGCCATATTTACTGTCTAATTTAAATATTGCATATGTTGTATGATTCTTGTTGCTTTATTTTATATGATTGTGCGTCCGAGATTGGCTTGGGTGCAGTCGACGGTTGCGTCGATGATTAGTGTACTTGACCTAGTCATTAGCAGACTCGCCCCATTGGAGGATACTCTGATATCTTCCGAGACCTGACACTCTTACACACTTCACAGTGATAATTCATATTGGGATGCGGGTTCGCATACCCGACTAGCTATCGGTACGTGTAACATGCATCACAGATAGTACTTAAGTTAGGATTTGTATTAGTAGAGACTTGGCATATAGATGCGTGGTATGCACGTCGAGTATTCGGCTTGTGTATTTACATTGGGCGGAAAGGACAACTAGTAGGCGTATGGGGTACACACATTGGGACCGTAGATTCGGAGGAGCCACGGATCCATTGACTTCCTCTATACTGATGACACGTTCTTCGAAGCGATATGGACGATATACTATACTGATGCCACGTTCTTCGGAGTATTATGGACGATATACTATACTGATGCCACTCTCTTCGGAGTGTTGGACGTTATATGCCTACACCTACTCATACGTACCAGCGTTGTCCTCACTTTACATTCACTTAGATTGGTTAGCACACCCCTTATTATATTTATTTTATTCAGTATTTATATATGACATGTTTCTATGTATCTTGTTACATCCCTCTGAGGACCTGGTACCTTTCCAGATTTGGACGAGGTATATTACCCCATAGTGTACGGCCCAGGACAGGAGACGAGGTACGCTACAGCGGAGGAGCTAGAGGTGCTACCGTCAGAGTTTCTGTGATCACTTGGTAGGCCTTCTGCCTAGGATTGAGAGCATCATTATCTAGTCAGCTGATATCCTAGTGTTTATCTTGTATCTATCATTTCAGTACTTTATTTCGTCATAGTAGTGGGTTTGTTCCCACCAGACATTCTTGGTTGTACTATAATATTTTAAGACTGACGTTTATCTTCCAGCATTCATTATTAGTGTATTCTTGCTGATTATATTTGTGGATGAGATTAGATTACCTGTTGTTGATTGATATTGGACATGTTAGTATTTTAGGACAGCATAGCACTCTTCGTTAGGATCCATTAAATTGGGATATCCTTGGAGACGTGACAGCTAGCTATTGCCACGTGGCCTGGTCCCGTGTATTTTTGGGACTGGGGCGTGACATGGTTTTAGTGGTGGCCATGCAGGTCTACTTTATCACTTGTGGTAAGGTAACATGCCCAGTGAGCCTGCAATAGGATAGAAAATTTCTAGGTCTCATCTATTTTAATTACGTCTTTGAACTTACTTCGTGTTACTTCTAAATATCTGTATCCTGCTTGCTTGATTCTGTACTCTTTTTAATGAAGCTCTATCTCTTGCAGCAAGATGAACTTGCGCAGTGGACGAGGAGCACCCAGTACCGTGGGGCCAGACAATACCACCCAAGGAGAGAAGGTACCCCAGGGACTACCTGGAGGGCAACCACCTCTACAGGCCTCGCTGATACATTGGTACGAGACTTCTCAGGGCGATCCTACACAGCAGCCCGAGGGGCAGACTTCACAGACGATCCCCACACAACATTTTGAGGGCCAGACTTCAGGAGCTATACCAATACCGCAAACCGAGAGGCCGACATCTGAGGAGACACCTACCGCACAGCCAGAGGTTCCATTACGACCACCTCCACCTTATCCACCCCAGATGCCACAGCTAGATGGACAGCCACAGATGCTTCAGT
This sequence comes from Iris macrosiphon, assembly GCA_036927795.1. NCBI lineage: Eukaryota > Viridiplantae > Streptophyta > Magnoliopsida > Asparagales > Iridaceae > Iris > Iris macrosiphon. The sequence continues at coordinate 203,331,499 of JAYESA010000002.1, read as the reverse complement.
TCTTCCAGACCATGATGCAAGCACAGTAGCATCAGACCGAGATGTTGAGAAAGAGTTTGATGGTAGTACTAGAGAGGACACCTGTCACAGCACCAATACCAGCACCTGCACCAGCCCAGATAGGTGGCACTGTAAGATGGTTCCGACAGATGGGACCAGATACTTTCTCAGGTAACGAGACAGTAGAGCAGATCTCCGATTGGGTTGCCAATACGGAGATGCTACTAGAGGCTTCACAACTACATTCAGACCTTTGGATGACCGCAGTGAGGGCCCAACTAAAAGGCAACGCCCATCACTGGTGGGATTCTATTGAGCGTAGTGTAGGCAAAAACTAGACTTGGGAACAGTTCTTAGAGTACTTTAATATGAAATATTTTTCAGCTACAGTCAGAAATGCCATGTACTCCCAGTTTCTACATCTAGAACAAGGAAATATGACTGTTGACGCATATGACGCAAAGTTTAGCCGTCTTAGCAGATTTGGTGCCGTCCTGATACCCAATGACCTAGAGAAGGCTCATAGATTCCATCACGATCTCATTTTCGAGCTACAAAGGTATACCACCACACAGACGAGAATTTCTTATGAGGAGGTACTTGCAGAGGCGAGGATCCAGGAGGCCATCAGCAGAGGAGCAAGACATTCTAGCATGACCACGCCAGCCAGAGGCCATCCCAGAGCAGGAGGACCGATCCGTCGTCCTGTAGCACAGACACAGTAGAGGGCTGTACCATACCCATACCAGGAACTTTCGACTTGCCACTTCTGTGGTAAGAGAGGCCACTTCGAGAAGGACTGCCGAAAGAGACTGGGGACATGCATGATTTGTGGAGGGAGCCAACACCTTGTCAGAGATTGCCCATAGCGTAGGAAGGTAGCACCGCAGACCGGACAGAGGCCAACAACACCAGTTCCGAGGATACTACCCCCACCAGGAAGTCAGCGTCCACCGACACCAGGAGAATTTCAGAGGGGACCACCCTTAGCCCCGTAACAGGCACAGTTTGATCGAGCCCGACAGCAGACTGGAGGGCAGAGGCATGGATATGCCTTTGCATTAGAAGCTACGAAGGAGGAAACAGAAGGGGAAGCTATTACAGGTACCATTCTAGTTGCATCATTACCTGCGTCGGCATTGTTTGATTCGGGTGTTACGCTATCATTTATATCTAGTAGATTCATAGCAATGCATAGAGTAGTGACTTCCCTCTTACCTAAGAGTTGGAAGATTCTTGCCGGAGGAGGTATCGTGCCGATTACCAGCACTATTAGAACATGTTCGGTAGTCATATGTGGTAGAGAGATGAGAGCACGATTCTTGGTATTATCCATGTCGTACTTTGATGTTGTGCTAGGCATGGACTGGTTAAGCCAGTATAATGTCATACTGAACTGTCAAAAAAGTAGCGTCACTTTTAGACCGCCAGATCAACCGGAGTTCGAGTACATAAGAGGGACCGTCGAACAAGGAGTAGGACAGATAGCTGGAGCTTATATGGCTATGGAGATGGTACCCCCACCAATAGTTGCAGAATTCGAGGATGTTTTTCCTGAAGAATTACCAGACTTGCCGCCAGATATAGACGTAGAGTTCACTATTGAGCTAGTACCCGGAGTAGCACCGCTATATTCTAATGTATACCGATTGGCGAAGAAGGAGTTAGATGAGATAAAGTTATAATTGGAAGAGTTACAGAGCAAGGGATTTATCTGTCCTAGCGCATCATCCTGGGGAGCACCAGTCTTATTTGTACCTAAGAAGGATAAAACAGTATGTATGTGCATTGATTACAGAGCCCTTAATGCTTTGACTATCAAGAACAAGTATCCCTTGTCGTGGATTAATGATTTGTTCGACCAATTGACAGAAGCAACAGTGTTCACCAAGATCGACTTGAGATTAGGTTATCACCAAGTGAAGGTTCGAAGGGAAGACATCAAAAAGACAGCATTCAGGACTCGGTATGGTCACTACGAGTTCTTAGTGATACCTTTTGGATTGACGAATGCACCTGCTGTATTTATGAACTTGATGAACAGAGTCTTCCACCAATACTTAGACCAGTTCATGGTAGTCTTCATCGACGACATCTTGGTGTATTCGAAGAGCCAAGAGGATCATGAGAAGCACTTGAGACTAGTGTTAGAGACGCTTCGAAGAGAGATACTTTATGCCAAGTTAAGCATGTGTGAGTTTCTTCTAGATCGTGTCTCTTTTCTTGGACATGTTATCTCAGGAGATGGTATTTCAGTAGATTCGGTGAAGATTTCATCAGTAGAGACATGGCCAACCCTACCAATGTCTCAGAAGTGAGGAGTTTTCTAGGACTTGCCAGATATTACCGGAGGTTCATGGAGAACTTCGCTAAGATTGCAGAGCCGATGACCCGCTTGACCCGTAGGGAGCAGGAGTTCACCAGGACAGAGGAGTGTCAGAAGGCATTCAATGAGCTGAAGAAGCGTTTGACTACAACACCTATCTTGACCATACCGTCTTGTCACGCCCCAGTCCCAAAATGCCGAGGGACTGAGCACGTGGCAATGGCCAGCAGCACGCACCGATGGACAACCCAATCTAATGGATCCATCAGGGCATGCTTAAGCTGTAGTCTAACAGTAAATAGAACAATTATTACAAGTCCCAGGTTATTCTAATCTCATCCACAACAGATAATCACAGATTAAATGCCAAAAATAATGCAATAGAATAAATAAGCAAATCTCAATAAGTGTCTCGGGAAACAAGCCGAGAATATGTCTGGTACATCAATGCAACTAGACAGGAAATAAATCAACTGGAAATAGAAATACTGAGTATGTGAAGCCGGTACTCAGGAGAAGTCTTCTGCCACGATCTCGTTCTCAGGTCCTGGTACAGCTCCTGGAAGTGCTCCTGTATGGTGTATCTCTGGATGGATCTCTTCGGCTGTACCTGGGGACATAGTCCATTCCAGGTCCTCAGGGGACATAGCAAGGTACAGATAATACAAGCCAAAACATAAGCAGTGCAGAAATAAAAGAAACAGCAGGGTAAACTATGTAACCAGCTAAGTGATAAATGCAAGTTGAGAGCATCACGAGTACTCAGGCTGAGACCACTACAAGCTCTGTGTCGGGGAGCCGGTAGCAGTAATAACTAATAGAGTGCCTAGCTCTGATATAGAGTCTGAGGCCTCACAATAAATATATCACTAATAGAGTGCCTAGCTCTAATATAGAGTCTGAGGCCTCGCCAGATTAAATATATATATATATCAGCCTGTAGCCTGTGTGTCTCTCCCCACCCAATGTAATCACATGTCTCATGTTCATGACACGCAAGATCATAACTAATGCAGCAGTCATATAATGTCTAGGAATAAACTGTCCTTGTCATAACCTGTATCCTATACAGAATCACCGTGAATAACTCAAGAGGATTCTGTCTCATGAATAGTGTCAAGCGTCCTGGGTTCTGTTGTACTTGATAGGACAAGTACCAAGAGTAAGGGTATCGAATGTTTATCTCTAAATGACGTACCCAACACCGCGTACGGGGTTGGCACCCGACTATGATCGGACACTAAGTACGTCACACGTTTCCTAGGTTAAGCATGCACAGCAAAATAAAGCAAGAGAATATGCAACAAGAACTGTAAAGTTGGCAAGGTATACTTGCCCTCTGATGTATAACTAAGCCAAGGAATATTTAGCAAGACTGCAAGTTTTGGCGAGGTACACTTGCCTGTGGTTCCGACTCTGTTTGCAGTTCTGACTTCAGCGGGAATTTCAGGCGATACTCCGGTTGCTGAAACAAACATCACCATCAGATCCAGAAAATATCAATCAGCTAGAAACGCCTGTCCTTGGGTCCAATTTGGAGACAAGGACAAAAACGGCAGTTTCGGGCCAAAACGGGATCCACATGCGGCCCGCTTTGCACCGAAAAATGTGTCAGGGTCAAAGGTCTATAAATTCACCAAACTTAGTGTCAACAGGTCAGAAATGCTGATACGAACCCAACAGAACTTTCAGAATTGAATTCCGATGAGCCGATCACAAAATCGTCCGTCGAACGGGGCCTGTGGGGCCCACGACACGCGATTTTGTCAACGTTCTCAGAATCGAACCAAACTTGGCTCACAGGACCAGCGTATCGCTACGAGTCCGATGGCGTAAGTTTCGTCTCGATCCGACAGGTATACACGAAGTTAGGGCGCATTCCAGAAAGTACGGATACGGGACGGTGTCCGCGGATACGCGTTGATCCCGGTGTGCACGCACATCCGAATCAGCTTCTGCGAAATCCCGCACGTCCGTATCAACGACGCGCACGTATGTGTGAAGACCGCGCACGACCAAGTCGTCCCGTTTGGCGGAGCGTACCCAGTTCCGGGGTGAATCGGGATATTATTTTTCCTGTTTTTGGATCGCGGTGTGCGATCACCACAGGACGCGATGCCCCGAACGGTTTGTCCGGGCATCGAGAGGGTCATACAGGCTTCGCAACGCAATTTACGGAATCGAAAACAGAGCTACGAGCAAGAAGATACACGCACCTGAACTGGGTCGAGAAACCGGGCAAAATCGTGTCCGACACGACACAGGACACGTGTCCTGTGTCCGACACGCGGGGGGGGGGAGAAATAGGGCTAGGGTTAGGGATTTCTTGCCGGACTTCGGCGGAGGGCAGCCGGGCTGATGCGGAGGGGGCCGGGGGCACGCGGCTAGGCGGTGGCGGGGACTTGTCGGCGGCGGCGGGGGTGGCGCAGGGCGGCCGGGGGCGCTGCTGTGGCCGCTGCTGCTGCCTGCTGCTGCGGCTGCGGTGGCCGCTGTCGTCGGTGGCCGTCGACGAGGAAGAAGAGGAGGGAGGAGAAGAAGGAGGCGGCGGCTGACGGCGCTGCGGGCGGCGGCGAGGCGTCTCAGGGCGCGGTGGTGGTCGTGGAGTAGGGGCTTAGGCGGTGGAGGGGAAGACCGGAGAGGGGGTTTAAATAGGGGAGCTCAGGCGAGGGTCGGGGGCGACGTGGGCGGCTCTCGCGGAGGGGAGGCGCGGCGTGGCGGCCGAAAAATGCGGCAGGCGACGGAGGATGCGGCGAGTGGGGGTCGTGGGGTGCTTGTGACAGGGGAGATGGGCCGGGTCGGGTTCGGGCGGCGGGTATGGCCGACCCGCCCGACCCGCTAAGGAGCCGGGACTGGGCTGCTACAATGGGCTCGGCCCACTGGGCCGGGCCGGGCCCTAAATAATAGAATAATAGTAATAACTAATAGTAAAAAATAAATAAATAATAATAATCCTTTAATAATCAGTAAATAAATAATTAAATAAATAAATAAATAAATAGTTTTAGGTGTTTAAAAATAGGTCCGGGGCCCGATAAATTCTAGAAAAATTGCCCTAAGTCCAGTTTTTCATTTTACACTCAAAAATATTATTTCCATAATATTTTAGTACTGTTTATTATCAATTAAAAATCATTTAATAATTAAAACCCTGTTTTTAAATTACAGAAAATTCCCAGAAAATTGTGAAAAATCCAGATTTAGAAATTTTGAAAAATCAGGGGGTTTACAATCTACCCCCCTTAAGAGGATTGCGTCCTCGTAATCAAAGAATAACCGGTCAACAGAGATGACGCGGTTGCAAGTATCGTTCGTAACACATCACAAGACACTTAGGGAAATACCGTTTCCCTAAAAATGAAAGTTATACACTTTCCAGAGAAAATCTAGTTAAAGTAAAAGAACTACAACTTCTATGAAAACCAGGTTATTATTAACAAGTTACAAATTACTAGGTTGGGGCTGAGGTCACGAACCAACGGGCACGAGCTAAAACAATTCTAGAAACCGATACTACGAATCACTTACGCGCATTAGCTACTCCACGAGTCTGCGCATCATCTAATGTCATCGCAAAAGCTTGTCCGCGTGCTTGCAATCGATTCCTCTGTTGCTGCTGAGCCTGCTGGAAGAGTGCTGCTTGTGGTATCAAAGGTGGCCTCAGCTGATACCCTCCTGGAGTTGGGGGTACGACTCTTTCAACTCCCGTTTGCGGTGCTCCCATTGCTGGACAGGCTGGCCTCGGCACTGGTAAAGCTTCTTGATGCATCATCAGTGTTTCTCTTTGATATGCTGTGCAATTTTTGGCTAAGTGGAGTCTGGATCCGCAAATTAAGCACGTTCCTAGCTTGCGTCTGCATTCTCTTTCAATATGGCCTATCTTGCCACAGTAGTAACAAGTAGGAAGGAATGAGACTCCTTGTGCTGCTCTCGGGGGTAGATTTATCTGTTGACGCTTTACAGACTCCTCTTGTGCTACTCTGGTTGGTGCGGATGTGGAAGGCCACTTCAGGTTGGCCTCTCTCCTGACGACGCGTTCCATGCGTCGGGCTGCAGCGAGGACGTCCGAGTAAGAGGTAGGTGCGATGGATCTAATCAGTCTCTGTAGATTGAAGTTTAGTCCGTCGAAGAACTTCTCGGCCTTCTCCTCTTCTGTCGGGATCAGGGTTGGGGCGAAGCGGCTCAGACGAATAAATTCTGCGTTGTATTCTTCCACCGTCATAGCATCCTGAGTGAGGCGATTGAACTTGTCCCGAAGTTCTGATCGAGCGGTCGCCGGAATGTATATTTCCTGGAAGAGTCTGGAAAACTCTTCCCAAGTGACTCGGTCTGGTCCGAGCCGGGTCTCCTCGGATAGCCACCAGTGATGTGCATTATCCGTCAACTGCATTCTGACGGCAGTCATCCAACGTTCCTTTGGAAGCTCAGCTGCTTCTAATTGATGTTGGGTGTTGGTGAGCCACTCATGAACTTCAGTAGGCTCTTCTTTGCCTGAGAAGGTACAGGGCTTCAGCTGCCGGAAATCGGTGATAGAGCCCGTCGTTGGCCGTCGTGCTGGGAGGTTGGCCTGCTCTAATGCAGTCACGATGCTGCTCCTCAAGAAATCAGCCTCACGACGCTGAGCCTCGTGTTGGACTTGTTGCTGAGCTTGTATCATCGCGTAGATCAGTTGGAATATCTATTGCCCGTCAATCGACTGTCCTGGTGGGAGTACGGGCATTGGTGGGACAAACTGCGGCGGAGGTGGGATGTCATCACGCCGAAATCTGGAGGTAGGTTGACCTGCCTGGTGGCTCTGTTGCGTTGATGGAACTCCACCGACTGGTGTCACTTCGTCGTCATAGGTGACACCTGTAGCCTGTGGTGTTCCGGCGGGAGTCTCGTTGCACTCTTGTGGGTCCATTTTCTTGCATCCAAAATAAACAATAAGAGGCGCACAGGAATCAAGGCAGGATGCAAGTAAATTATTTTCGAAGTCGATATAGATATCAAGAATGATTCAAGCAAGTGGATGAGATTCTAAAACTTATTCTATTCTTATTGCAGGCCTGTTCGGTCCCTAAGTTGAAACCGAATAATTTAGTCGTCGACCTGCATGGGCCACCACAAAAACCATGTCACGCCCCAGTCCCAAAATGTCGAGGGACTGAGCACGTGGCAATGGCCAGCAGCACGCACCGATGGATAACCCAATCTAATGGATCCATCAGGACATGCTTAAGCTGTAGTCTAACAGTAAATAGAACAATTATTATAAGTCCCAGGTTATTCTAATCTCATCCACAACAGATAATCATAGATTAAATGCCAGAAATAATGCAATAGAATAAATAAGCAAATCTCAATAAGTGTCTCGGGAAACAAGCCGAGAATATGTCTGGTACATCAATGCAAATAGACAGGAAATAAATCAACTGGAAATAGAAATACTGAGTATGTGAAGCCGGTACTCAGGAGAAGTCTTCTGCCACGATCTCGTTCTCAGGTCCTGGTACAGCTCCTGGAAGTGCTCATGTACGGTGTATCTCTGGATGGATCTCTTCGGCTGTACCTGGGGACATAGTCCATTCCAGGTCCTCAGGAGACATAACAAGGTACAGATAATACAAGCCAAAACATAAGCAGTGCAAAAATAAAGGAAACAGCAGGGTAAACTATGTAACCAGCTAAGTGATAAATGCAAGTTGAGAGCATCACGAGTACTCAGGCTGAGACCACTACAAGCTCTGTGTCGGGGAGCCGGTAGCAGTAATAACTAATAGAGTGCCTAGCTCTGATATAGAGTCTGAGGCCTCACAATAAATATATCACTAATAGAGTGCCTAGCTCTAATATAGAGTCTGAGGCCTCGCCAGATTAAATATATATATATATATATATATATATCAGCCTGTAGCCTGTGTGTCTCTCCCCACCCAATGTAATCATATGTCTCATGTCCATGACACGCAAGATCATAACTAATGCAGCAGTCATATAATGTCTAGGAATAAACTGTCCTTGTCATAACCTGTATCCTATACAGAATCACCGTGAATAACTCAAGAGGATTCTGTCTCATGAATAGTGTCAAGTGTCCTGGGTTCTGTTGTACTTGATAGGACAAGTACCAAGAGTAAGGGTATCGAATGTTCATCTCTAAATGACGTACCCAACACCGCGTACGGGGTTGGCACCCGACTATGATCGGACACTAAGTACGTCACACGTTTCCTAGGTTAAGCATGCACAGCAAAATAAAGCAAGAGAATATGCAACAAGAACTGTAAAGTTGGCAAGGTATACTTGCCCTCTGATGTATAACTAAGCCAAGGAATATTTAGCAAGACTGCAAGTTTTGGCGAGGTACACTTGCCTGTGGTTCCGGCTCTGTTTGCAGTTCTGACTTCAGCGAGAATTTCAGGCGGTACTCCGGTTGCTGAAACAAATATCACCATCAGATCCAGAAAATATCAATCAGCTAGAAACGCCTGTCCTTGGGTCCAATTTGGAGACAAGGGCAAAAATGACAGTTTCGGGCCAAAACGGGATCCACATGCGACCCGCTTTGCACCGAAAAACGTGTCAGGGTCAAAGGTCTCCAAATTTACCAAACTTAGTGTCAACAGGTCAGGAATGCTGATACGAACCCAACAGAACTTTCAGAATTGGATTCCGATGAGCCGATCACAAAATTGCCCGTCGAACGGGGCCTGTGGGGCCCACGACACGCGATTTCGTCAACGTTCTCAGAATCGAACCAAACTTGGCTCACAGGACCAGCGTATCGCTACGAGTCCGATGGCGCAAATTTTGTCTCGATCCGACGGGTGTACACGATGTTAGGGCACGTTCCAGAAAGTACGGATACGGGACGGTGTCCGCGGATACGCGTTGATCCCGGTGTGCACGCACATCCGAATCAGCTTCTGCGAAATCCTGTACGTCCGTATCAACGACGCGCACGTATGTGTGAAGACCGCGCGCGACCAAGTCGTCCCGTTTGGCGGGGCGTACGCAGTTCCGGGGTAAATCGGGATGTTGTTTTTCCTGTTTTTGGATCGCGGTATGCGATCACCACAGGACGCGATGTCCCGAACGGTTTCTCCGGGCACCGAGAGGGTCATACAGGCTTTGCAACGCAATTTACGGAATCAAAAACAGAGCTACGAGCAAGAAGATACACGCACCTGAACTGGGTCGAGAAACCGGGCAAAATCGTGTCCGACACGACACAGGACACGTGTCCTGTGTCCGACACGCGGGGGAGGGGGGAGAAATAGGGCTAGGGTTAGGGATTTCTCGCCGGACTTCGGCGGAGGGAAGCCGGGCTGAGGCGGAGGGGGCCGGGGGCACGCGGCGAGCCGGTGGCGGGGACTCGTCGGCGGCGGCGGGGGTGGCGCAGGGCGGCCGGGGGCGCTGCTGTGGCCGCTGCTGCTGCCTGCTGCTGCGGCTGCGGTGGCCGCTGTCGTCGGTGGCCGTCGACGAGGAAGAAGAGGAGGGAGGAGAAGAAGGAGGCGGCGGCTGACGGCGCTGCGGGCGGCGGCGAGGCGTCTCAGGGCGGCGGCGGTGGTCGTGGAGTAGGGGCTTAGGCGGTGGAGGGGAAGACCGGAGAGGGGGTTTAAATAGGGGAGCTCAGGCGAGGTCGGGGGCGACGTGGGCGGCTCTCGCGGAGGGGAGGCGCGGCGTGGCGGCCGGAAAACGCTGCGGGCGGCGGAGGATGCGGCGAGTGGGGGTCGTGGGGTGCGGGTGACAGGGGAGATGGGCCGGGTCGGGTTCGGGCGGCGGGTGTGGCCGACCCGCCCGACCCGCTAAGGAGCCGGGGCTGGGCTGCTATAATGGGCTCGGCCCACTGGGCCGGGCCGGGCCCTAAATAATAGAATAATAGTAATAACTAATAGTAAAAAATAATAATAATAATAATAATCCTTTAATAATCAGTAAATAAATAATTAAATAAATAAATAAATAGTTTTAGGTGTTTAAAAATAGGTCCGGGGTCCGATAAATTCCAGAAAAATTGTCCTAAGTTCAGTTTTTCATTTTACACTCAAAAATATTATTTCCATAATATTTTAGTAATGTTTATTATTAATTAAAAATCATTTAATAATTAAAACCCTGTTTTTAAATTACAGAAAATTCCTAGAAAATTATGAAAAATCCAGATTTAGAAATTTTGAAAAATCAGGGGGTTTACACGTCTGGACCCGGAGGATTCATGATCTATAGCGATGTATCCGGGAAAGGATTATGATGTGTCATGATGCAGCATGGAAAGGTTGTGGCCTATGCCTCTAGACAGTTAAGGACCCATGAGAAGAACTATCCCACCTACGACTTGGAGCTTGCAGCAGTGATCTTTGCTTTGAAGCTTTGGAGGCACTACCTATATGGAGAAAGAGTAGAGATATTCACTGATCATAAGAGCCTGAAGTATGTCTACACCCAGAAGGACCTTAATCAGAGGCAGAGACGTTGGCTCGAGGTGATGACAGACTTCGAGATTGAGCTACAGCACCATCCGAAAAAAGGCCAACGTAGTAGCTGACGCATTAAGCAGAAGACCTATGGCATTTTTCTTGACTACACAGCAACATTTGTTGAGAGATCTAGAGCAGATGGGTATAGAGGTCGTTATGCCCAGAGTAGACAGACAGTTATCGAGTTTTTAGTTGCAATTGACATTGGTGGAGAGGATCAAGGCTGCTTTGCCGACAGACGCTAGATTTCAGAGGCTTAGACAGAGGACAGAGGCTGAAATATAGACATGACTACGTATACATGAAGATAAAACCTTGAGATATGGAGATCGTCTCTATGTTCCAAATGGAGAGCTTCGGCAGGAGTTGATGGCAGAAGCACACAGTTCAAGCTACTCTATTCATCCAGGAGGCACAAAGATGTACAAAGACTTGAGACAGTACTACTGGTGGCACAAAATAAAGAGAGAAATAGCTCGTTTTGTGACGAAGTGCCTGGTGTGTCAGCAAGTCAAGGCTGAGCATCAGAGATCTGCAGGATTGCTTCAACCGCTCCCCATACCGGAGTGGAAATGAGAGCATATCACTATAGACTTTGTTATGGGCTTTCCGAGGAGTCCTAATGGTCGCAATACAGTATGGATAATCGTGGATAGGCTTACCAAGTCCACACACTTTCTACCCTTTAAAGTTGGGCAATCAATGAAGGTCTTAGCAGATATTTACATGAGGGAGATTGTGCGACTGCATAGAGTGCCAGTTAGCATCGTGTCTGACAGGGATACGAGGTTTACATCTTACTTCTGGCGGAGTATACAAGAGAGCCTCGGTACTCGCCTGAAGTTTAGCACATCGTATCACCCACAGACAGATGGCCAGTCCGAGCGCACCATTCAGACATTGGAAGATATGTTAAGAGCGTGCATGCTCAATTTTGGAGGATTATGGGAGGACCACTTATATTTGGTCAAATTTTTCTACAACAATAGCTATCAAACGAGCATCTATATGGCTCCCTATGAAGCGTTGTATGAAAGAAAATGTCGTTCCCCAGTATGTTGGAGCGACATAGGCGAGAGACAGATTCTTGGACCAGAGTTGGTTGTTCGTACAATAGAGAAGGTGAAAAAGATCCAAGGGCACCTGCCAGCAGCACAGGACAGACAGAAGCATTGGACGAATGCGCATCGACGACCCTTAGAGTTCCAGGTTGGAGATTACATATTTCTAAAGATCTCATCTACTCGAGGGACTATTAGATTCGGAGGCAGAGAAAAGTTGAGCCCGAGGTACATCGGACCATTCGATGTGTTAGAACGCATCGGAGAGGTTGCTTACAGATCAGTCTTGCAACAGACCTTGGAGGGAGTGCATGACGTCTTTCACGTATCTCAGCTGAGGAGGTACATTCCAGATCCGATTCATGTGCTGGACCATTCAGAGATCACAGTCGGCCCGAGTTTATCATACCAAGAGGATCCTGTTGAGATTTTGGAAAGGAGTGAGAAGGTATTGCGAGGCCAGACTATCCCCCTAGTTCGCGTCGCAATGAGACATCATGCACCAGGCGAGTTGACCTGAGAATATGAGGAGGACATCCGACAACGCTATCCCCATCTCTTCGAAGGCATAGGTATGTAGTAGTTTTAATTTCAGCCATCAATTTTCTACCATGCATATGTTTTAATTTCGAGGACGAAATGCTCAAAGGAGAGTATATTGTAAATCCCCTCGACCGATTTAGGGTTGAATTTGAATTAAATCAAGAGACTAGAATTTATTTAAATTTAATTAGAATTAATGTGCGATAATTATATGTACCCCCTGACCCTCGGGTAACCCTAGATACTCGTCATTGCGTCACATCTTAGCTACGCGATGTTCGGGTGAAGAGAACGTCTAGGGCACTGTATTTAATAAATTAAATTGAGGCCAATCTTACCTCAAACAGAACGTAACCAAGCCCACATACACTCCTCCTGTGGACCAGCCCCACCCCAATAGGGTCGGACAGGCCCAAGCTCCTAGGCCAGCCCATCAATTCCCCATATAAATATATATGCCCCTTGCATTAAACCCTAACTCACTATTCATCACCCTCCCTTCAAACCCTAGCCGACCTCCCCCATATCCAAACCGAGCCCTCACCCCCTCCTACTTCACAACCACTCCACCACCACCTAAAGCCGCCACTTCCACTGCCGAACGCCGCCTGACATCGCCAGCATTGCCTTCAGGTCACCGGACCACCACCCTAACCGCCTGCAACCACCATCACCGATCCCACATTAAAACCTGACCCCCCCCGTTCAAAACCCGACTGCCCGATTCCCGACACCCCCCTCCGATAACCTTGCTCATCCCTGCCAGGCGGAGCGCCACCTTCCCCACGGTCGACAGCCACCCCCGTACAGCCTTGACCCAGCACTCGCCGCTGCCCAGAGCTGCTGCTGCTACTACTGCAACTGCTGTAGTTGTTGTTCCAGCCGCTGCCTTGCTCGTCGGCCACTGCCGGAGCTCCACTACTCGATGGAGGACGACCAGCCAGCGAGGCGACCCACGTCCAGCCTACTAGGTATTCACTCTATACTCCTCCCTCCTAGTATCGTGTTCGTTTATGATCGTCATATCGTCGTGTCGAGAGATTTTAATCTTGGACACAAATTTTATTAACCCTAAACTATATATATATATATATATATATATATATATATATATATATATATATATAGAATGGCAGGATGATTAACAAAACTTAGAATTTGTTTAGTAACTATCAAATACCTTAATCACGAGACCTGTCATCGAGGACCAGTATTTTATCTGAACATCTGGACATAATGTCACGCCCCAGTCCCAAAATATAAGGAACTAGGCCACGTGGCATTGGCCAGCTGACACGTCACTAAGGGTTTAATCCATTTTTGCTGGACCCAAAGGAACGTGCTACGCTGTCCTAAAATACTACAAGTCTAGTACAGGCAAGTCTATCTCATCCACAGAAAATGTCAGGAAATAGTGCTGAATATATATAATGCTGAGTCTGAAAATGTCATATTACACAACTTGTGGGAACAAATCCACTGTCAAAATATAATAATAGTACAGAAAATAAAATAGACTGAGCATCGTCTATCTAGCAAAACATCTCCATCGCCAAGAGGGCATCTCCTAGAATCAGGTAGATTCTGATGGTGTCTCTTCCAATTCTTCCTCGGTGGTATGCCTAGTCTCCTGTCCTGGACCATACACCGTGGGGTAGTAGGCCTCGTCTAAATCTGGAAGGGAACCAGGTCCTCAGTGGGACATAACAAGATACAGAAAAATAACATGCCATGTATGTAAATACTGAATAAATAAATAAATACAGGGTGCTAACCATCTAAGTGAAATGCAAGTAAAGACCTTGTAGTACGCATGGGAATGTGTAGGCTTGACATATGCTGACTTAATTCACCAATCGTGTTGACTGGCTAGTATATGTGTCATATGCCCCCGGACACACGGGTAGCTCTGCAATCGACCATCTCCGAGGAGCATGGTACGAAGGATAAAAGACTCATGGAGAGGGGTGTCCCATACGTCTACTAGTTATCTTTCCCGCCCAATGTAACTAATGCCAAGTCATAATTATTCCTGAGTTCTTCTGATTTTAAACTAAGCCGTGATGCACGTCACACGTACTGGTAGCTAATCAAATACGCAGATCGTATCCCAATATGTATTACAACCATGTTGCGTGTTCCCGTGGCAGGGTCTAGGAGGATATTAGGATACCCTCACAGTTGTTGGTAGGTCTGAAAAGACTAAGTTTAATTAAGCTACAAGTCAACATATCTGTTGACTGTACCTGAGGCAATCTCAGGTACTCACAGTTATATGGAATTCAGGAAAAACATAGCATATAACAGTATTTGAATTTAGACAGTAACTTGGCAAGGTATACTTGCCTACTTCCTGATTGTGTTGGACACCTAATCCCACTGTCAAGACTGAGGGTCCTTGTGACAGGGGGTCACTGACTGTGCTGGAGATATTTTCTGTTTAAGACGTTACAGGGTTCGTAAATATAATTTAAGTAAAAAGGACACAATAATAATAGTAAATATATACTTAGATAAGTATATTCATATAAGACAACATATATATATAGTACATATATATAGAGTATATATATATATGATATAATAATAATAATATATATATATATATATATATATATATATATATATATATATATATATATATATATATATAGATAGATAGATAGATAGATAGATATATATATATATAGATACATATATTTATATATACATAAAGAAAAGAAAAAGCAGGAAATAAAATATATATATATATATATATATATATATATATATATATATATATATATATATATATATATATATATATATATATATATATATATATATATATATATATAAATATAAATATAAAAAGTGCAGAAAATGAAATATATATATAGATACATATACTAGATATATATGTTTACATATGTACATATAATAAATAAAAAGAAAAGCATACATATATATATACATAGTATAATTATAATATTATATATTTATATAGGTATATATATAGATATATATATATTTACATATATATATATATATATACATAAAAGAAAAGAAAATGCAGAATTTGAAATATATATATATATATACATATATATAGTATATAGTATATAGTATATAGTATATAGTATATATAATTACATATAATAATTAAAATGAGAAGCATATATATATATACATATATAATATACATATACATATAATAATACTATACATAATTAATATATACATACATATATATATATATATATATATATATAGTCATATATATATATATAAGAAAGAAAAGTAAAAAAAAATACATATATATTTATATATGTTACAGTATATATATATACATTGTATATATATATATATTTGTATATAGTAATAATAATAATAATATTAATAATAATAATAATAATAATAATAATAATAATAATATATGTATATATAATACATATGTATATATACATATATATATTACATTTATATATATATAAGAAAAAGAAAAACAGAATAAAAAGATGCATAAATAAATAAATATATATATTATACAGTATAAATACTGTATTTAAGTATATACTAATATATATATTTAATTATATAATTACATATATATATATATATATATATAATAAATAAATAAATAAATAAATAAAAATGAAAAATACTGAAATATAAATACATACTGTATATACTGTATATATAATATTAATTATATAATATATAATTAAATATATATAATAATATATATATTAATATATATATTAATATATACATATATATACATATTTATATACATATATACAAACATATAGAAAATTGTGTATTTTCGTATTTATACAGGTATTTATACCTGACAGGGTGGCAGAGGGGGCCCACGGCTGGTCGCCGGCGGGAGGACGGCGACGGAGTCAACGGCGGCTGGCCGGAGGGACGGCAGCAGCAACAGTTGCTGATAGCAACAACAGCAGCAGCAGCAGCTTGCAGCGGTAGCAGCGGCGTCAGCGGCGGTGCAGGTGGTCAGGGCGGAGGAGGAGGTCGGGGCGAAGAGGTCTGGGGTGGTGGCGGAGGTCAGGGATGGCCGGAGTGGCGGTGGGGGATGGTCGGGATGGGGGAGGGGGTTGCTGTGCGGTTGTGGGGGAGGATGCTGCGGGGGTGAGGGCGGCCGGCGTGGTGGTCGTGGGGCGGTGGGAGTCGGTCGGGACGGTAGAGGGGGTCGGGGCGAGTCGAGTGGTGGTGGTGGCGGTGGTCCACGACGGCCGGAGACGGTCGGGAGGGGCGGTCGGGTGGTGAAGTCGGTTGTGGGGGTGGTGGTCGGGGTGATGCTGTGGCAGCTGCCCACGGCGGAGCCGGCGGCCGGAGGTGGTGGGGCTTGGTCGGAGGAAAGGTGGGGAGGTGGCGAGGGCTTCGTCGGAGTTTGGTCGGAGGGGGGGTGGCCGGAGGGGTGGCTGTGTGGTTTGAAAGGGGGAGGGGTCGGGTTTATATAGGGGTTAGTGCAATGGCATAGTTGTAAATAGGTGGAAGTTTTAGGGTATTTTAGTAATTTTGATTTTTAGGATATTTTGGCAGCCATTTGTGGGTCCCACATGACACGTGGATGGTCCACATTCACCAGCCAATGAGGTGATGCCACCTCACACTGGAAATTTACATAAAAACCCCTGAAATTTTCTAAATTGTAAATAGGTCCCAAAATTGGTATTTTGTATAATTACGCAATTTGTCTGATAAATTACCCTATTCCCAGAAAATACTAAAATGCTCAGAATTGAGAGGGAAAAGCTGTGGGAGGGTCCTGAGGGGGTGGGGGTGAGTCTGGGCAGGGGCAGGGCCTGGTTTCTTGGTGATACGGGTCATCGTATTTATTATTTAATAAATACTGCGCACGGTGTTCTCTAATTATTTAGAGGCAGGTAGGGCCATAATTTTACTACGGTGTCAATATACTAATTGTAGTATATTCAAAGTAGAAAATTATCGTATTTTTGTCTGGGTAAAACATGTGCATGTTGGTCCTCAATCTCTAGGGGTACAGAGATGGGCAAAGAGCAAGAAATAAAATAGGAAATAAATACGGACTTTTGTAACGATATTTGTGCGTCTCAAACGAGGCTCAAAATAAAGCATCTGGGAGTTGCACAAAATTCTGGAAAATAGTCTAACATGTCTAGGGCAGGTATGTGAATTTTGTTTAGGAATTACAGCTAGTGTAATGTCCTAAATAATTGTGTGAGGGACAGGTGCACAATCAATAGGATATGTAAACAAAATAAATTTTTAAAAAATTGCAATAATTCTAATTAGCTAAGAATAATTCTAAATTACTGAAATCTGGTCGAGGGAGTTTACAATCTACCCTCCTTAGAATATTTTGTCCTCGAAATAAAAACAGACATATAATGAGAATGAAAGATTGATTTGAAATATTAGGACATACCCTGGTTTGGAAATAGATGGGGGAAACGCTGTCGAATATCCTCCTCTCATTCCCAAGTTGATTCACCTGGTGCATGATGTCTCCATGCAACACGAACTAGAGGGATAGTCTGGCCTCGCAACACCTTCTCGCTACGATCTAGGATCTCCACAGGTTCCTCCTGGTACGATAGGCTTGGGCCGACGGTGATTTCTGAATGGTCCAGTACATGACTTGGGTCTGGAATGTACCTCCTCAGCTGAGATACGTGGAAGACGTTATGTACTCCTTCCAGGGTCTGAGGTAGCGCTAGCTTGTAGGCAACTTCTCCGATGCGTTCTAATACATCGAAGGGTCCAATGTACCTTGGACTCAGCTTTCCTCTTCCTCCAAATCTGATAGTATCTCGGGTAGGTGAGATTTTTAAGAACACATGCTCTCCCACTTGGAACTCTAGAGGTCGTCGATGTACGTTGGCCCAGTGCTTCTGTCTGTCTTGTGCAGCTCGTATGTGTCCTTGTATCTTCTTTACCTTTTCCACCGTACGAACAACTAATTCTGGTCCCAAGATCTGTCTTTCGCCAACATCGCTCCAGCATACTGGAGAACGATATTTCCTGCCATACAATGCTTCAAAGGGAGCCATTTGGATGCTTGCTTGATAGCTATTGTTGTAGAAAAATTCTACCAGGTGCAAATGATCTTCCCATGATCCGCTGAAATCAAGCATGCAGGCTCTCAGCATATCTTCAAGTGTCTGGATGGTGCGTTCTGATTGGCCATCTGTCTGTGGATGGTACGAGGTGCTGAACTTAAGGCGGGTACCAAGACTTTCTTGCATACTTCGACAAAAGTAAGATGTAAACCTCGTATCTCTGTCAGACACTATGCTGACTGGTACTCCATGCAGACGCACTATCTCCTTCATGTACATGTCCGCCAAGACTTCTGTAGATTGTCCGACTCTGAAAGGTAGGAAATGAGCAGCCTTTGTGAGTCTATCTACAATCACCCATACAGCATTACGACCACTGGGACTCCTTGGGAAGCCCGTAACAAAGTCCATCGTAATGTGTTCCCATTTCCACTCGGGTATTGGGAGGGGTTGAAGTAGACCTGCTGATCTCTGATGTTCAGCCTTGACTTGCTGACACACCAGGCACTTTGCCACAAAGCGTGCTATCTCTCGCTTCATTCCATGCCACCAGTAGTATTGTCACAGATCTCTGTACATCTTTGTGCCTCCAGGATGTATAGAGTATGTTGAGCTGTGAGCTTCTGACATCAGCTCCTCACAAAGTTCTCCATTTGGAACATAAAGATGTTCTCCATATCTTAGAGTCCCATCTTCGTGTATGTGACATCCTGTCTGGATTCCAGCCTCTGTTCTTTGGCGAAGCCTCTGAAATCTTGCATCTGTTGGCAGTGCAGCCTTGATTCTTTCGACCAATGTTGATTGTAGTTGGTAGTTCGACAATTGGCCGTCAATTCCTGGCATAATGACCGTTATTCCCAACTTTTCTAGATCTATCAATAGACCTGGTTGGGTGATCATAAAGAATGCCGAGGGTCTTCTGCTTAGTGCATCAGCTACTACATTAGCCTTTCCTGGATGGTACTGCAGATCTATCTCGAAATCCGTCATCACTTCAAGCCATCATCTTTGTCTCAGGTTCAGGTCCTTCTGAGTGTAGACATATTTCAGGCTCTTGTGATCGGTGAATATCTCCACTCGTTCGCCGTATAGATAATGTCTCCATAGCTTCAGGGCGAAGATGACTGCGGCAAGTTCCAAGTCGTGAGTGGGGTAATTCTTCTCATGAGTCCTCAGTTGTCTTGAGGCATAAGCTACAACCTTCCCATGTTGCATTAAGACACAACCTAATCCCTTTCCGGATGCATCGCTATAGATTACGAAACCTCCAGATCCAGATGGTATGGTCAAGATGGGGGCAGTAGTCAAACGCTTCTTCAACTCATCGAAAGCTGTCTGGCACTCTTTAGACCAGATAAACTCCTGATCCTTGCGGGTAAGACGGGTAATTGGCTCCACGATTCTTGCAAAGTTTTCTACGAACCTCCGATAATATCCGGCAAGTCCTAGAAAGCTTTTCACTTCTGAGACGTTGGTCGGGGTTGGCCATGTCTCCACAGATGAGATCATTGCTGGGTCCACCGAGATGCCTTCTCCTGTGATCACGTGTCCCAGAAAAGCGACACGATCAAGGAAGAACTCGCACTTGCTTAGTTTAGCATAAAGGCTCTCACGTCTCAGCGTCTCTAGCACTAGTCTCAAGTGCTCTTCGTGCTCCTCGTGGCTTTTTGAATACACCAAGATGTCGTCGATGAAGACTACCACGAACTAGTCTAGATATTGGTGGAAGACTCTGTTCATCAGGTTCATAAATATGGCTGGTGCATTAATCAGTCCAAAAGGCATCACCAGGAACTCGTAATGACCATAGCGAGTCCTGAATGCTGTCTTTGGAATATCTTCTCGCCGTACCTTGACTTGATGATAGCCAGATCTCAAATCTATCTTTGAGAATACCACAGCTCCCGTCAGTTGATCGAACAGGTCATCGATCCGCGGCAAGGGGTACTTGTTTTTTATTGTCAAAGCGTTGAGGGCTCTGTAATCAATACACATGCAATATGTTCTGTCCTTCTTGGGTACAAACACCACTGGTGCTCCCCAGGGTGATGCACTAGGATGAACAAATCCCTTGATTTATAATTCTTCAAGTTGCAGCTTCAGCTCGTCAAGTTCCTTCTTCGCCAGTCGGTACATATTTGAGGATACCGGTGCAGCTCCGGGTATCAGCTCAATAGTGAACTCTACTTCTCTATCAGGCGGTAGGCCTGGCAATTCCTCCGGGAATACGTCTTCGAATTTTGTAATGAGTGCTGGGGGTTCTATCTCCATTGCCATGTAAGCTCTAGGAGTCTGGCCTACTCCTTGCTCGATGGTACCTCGTACGTATTCGAACTCCGGGTGTCCTGGTGGTTTAAAGATGATACTACCTTTTCGGCAGTCTAGGATAGCATTGTTCTGGATTAACCAGTCCATGCCTAAGACAACGTCGAAATTTGGCATTGGGAGTACCAAAAATCGTGCTCTTAGCTCTCTACTACAAACAACTATTGAACATATTTCAATAATATTGGTAACTGGAATAATACCTCCTCCAGTAAGAATTTTCCAGTACTTGGGTAGCGAGGAAGTGATTAGTTTGTGCATGGCTACGAAACTACTAGATATGAATGACAGGGTAGCGCCGGAATCAAATAATACGGTTGCAGGTAATGATGCAACTAAAATGGTACCTGCGATGGTTTCTCCTTCGGGTTCTTCGGCAACTGCAGCTAAAGCAAAGGCTTGCCCATGCCTTTGTCTTCCGGATTATTGTCTGGCCTTGAACTGGCTCTCCTGAGTGGCCAGAGGTGGCCCCTTCTGATATCCTCCAGATGTCGAAGGATGTGCACCTCCTATTGAGGTCTGCGTCTTCTGGCCTGGGGCTCTATTTTTGCGTTGTGGACAGTCCCTAGCCATATGTTGGCTAGCTCCACATACTAGGCAGAGTCCTTTCTTCTTTCTGCAGTCATTGATATAATGCCCCTTCTTGCCACAAAAGTGACAAGTCGGGAGTTCCTTCTTCTGGTAGGGCCCTGTCGTCTGCTGCGTCTGATTTTGTGGACGACAGATAGGGCCTCCTGCTCCTTGCTGGTTTTTGGCCGGGAAGGTTGGATTAGAGCGTCTCGCTCCTCGGCCAATAGCTTCTTGCACCCTCGCTTCTGCAAGAATCTCCTCGTAGGAGATCCTTGACTGTGATGTCGTATACCTTTAGAGCTCGCAGGTGAGGCCATGGTAGAATCTTTTGGCCTTCTCCAGCTCATTCGGTATCAAGATAGTACCGAATCGGCTTAGTCTGCTGAACTCTGCGTCATAGGCGTCAACAGTCATGTTTCCCTGTTCCAAATGCAGAAACTGGGAGTATAAGGCATTTTGGACTGTTGCAGGGAAGTACTTGGCATTGAAGTGCTCCAAAAATTATTCCTAAGTCTGATCTTTGCCGATGCTACGCTCTATGGATTTCCACCAGTGATGGGCATTGCCTAAGAGTTGAGCTCTTACGGCGGTCATCCATAGATCGGGGGTAAGTTGCGAGCCTTCTAGCAGCATTTCTGTATTGGAGATCCAGTCCGAGATCTCCTCTGGGGTTTCGCTGCCTTTAAAGGTTTTCGGGTTCATATGGCTGAAGCCTTTGACTGTGCCCACTGGTTGGACAGGTGTTGGTGCTGGGGCAGTCGTTCTTTCCAAGGCCGTCATCAATGTCTGTCTCAAGGCCTCAGTCTGTTGCCACTGAGATTGTCTCAGGGCTTCAGTCTGCTGCCACTGAGTTTGCATCATAGCTTGGAGGAACTGGAACATTTGAGTTTGTCCCTCAAGCTGCGGCATCTGGGCAGGGAAGGCGGGAGGTGGAGGCAGTGGTATTTCCGCCTGGGAGGTTTGTCCTTCATGCTGGGCTGGTGTTCCTGTCTGGGCAGGATTCTGGGGAAGGTATGGAGTCATTGGGTAAACCAACATCCTTCTCGGGGATGGGTCCCTCGGGGTGGATGGGGTTTCCTGGACATCGGACGAGGGGTCTATTGCTTGGTCAGCCCCATCAATCGCATGTCCTCCGGGTATGTCCATATTTTTGAAGAAAATAGAATAATTAGAAAAGCACAAGGAATTAATGATTGATACTCAAGCAAGATGCAAAAAATTTATGAATAAAGTCAGAGTGGATGAGTCCTATTATTTCTATCCTATAGCAGGCTTGCTGGGCATGTCATCATACCACTAGCAATAAACTAGACCTGCATGGGCCACCACTAAAACCATGTCACGCCCCAGTCCCAAAATGTAAGAAACTAGGCCACGTGGCATTGGCCAGCTGACACGTCACTAAGGGTTTAATCTATTTTTTCTGGACCCAAAGGAACGTGCTACGCTGTCCTAAAATACTACAAGTCTAGTACAGGCAAGTCTATCTCATCCACAGAAAATGTCAGGAAATAGTGCTGAATATATATAATGCTGAGTCTGAAAATGTCATATTACACAACTTGTGGGAACAAACCCACTGTCAAAATATAATAATAGTACAGAAAACAAGATAGACTGAGCATCGTCTATCTAGCAAAACATCTCCATCGCCAAGAGGGCATCTCCTAGAATCAGGTAGATTCTGATGGTGTCTCTTCCAATTCTTCCTCGGTGGCATGCCTAGTCTCCTGTCCTGGACCATACATCGTGGAGTAGCAGGCCTCGTCTAAATCTGGAAGGGAACCAGGTCCTCAGTGGGACATAACAAGATACAGGAAAATAATATGCCATGTATGTAAATATCGAATAAATAAATAAATACAGGGTGCTAACCATCTAAGTGAAATGCAAGTAAAGACCTTGTAGTACGCATGAGAATGTGTAGGCTTGACATATGCTGACTTAATTCACCAATCGTGTTGACTGGCTAGTATATGTGTCATATGCCCCCGGACACACGGGTAGCTCTGCAATCGACCATCTCCGAGGAGCATGGTACGAAGGATAAAAGACTCATGGAGGGGGGTGTCCCATACGTCTACTAGTTATCTTTTCCGCCCAATGTAACTAATGCCAAGTCATAATTATTCCTGAGTTCTCCTGATTTTAAACTAAGCCGTGATGCACGTCACACGTACTGGTAGCTAATCAAATACGCAGATCGTATCCCAATATGTATTGCAACCATGTTACGTGTTCCCGTGGCAGGGTCTAGGAGGATATTAGGATACCCTCACAGTTGTTGGTAGGTCTGAAAAGACTAAGTTTAATTAAGCTACAAGTCAACGTATCTGTTGACTGTACCTGAGGCAATCTCAGGTACTCACAGTTATATGGAATTCAGGAAAAACATAGCATATAACAATATTTGAATTTAGACAGTAACTTGGCAAGGTATACTTGCCTACTTCCTGATTGTGTTGGACACCTGATCCCACTGTCAAGACTGAGGGTCCTTGTGACAGGGGGTCACTGACTGTGCTGGAGATATTTTCTGTTTAAGACGTTACAGGGTTCGTAAATATAATTTAAGTAAAAAAGACACAATAATAATAGTAAATATATACTTAGATAAGTATATTCATATAAGACAACATATATATATAGTACATATATATAGAGTATATATATATATGGTATAATAATATATATATATATATATATATATATATATATATATATATATATATATATATATATATATATATATATATATATATATATACATATAGATATATATATATATATATATATATATATATATATACATATATTTATATATACATAAAGAAAAGAAAAAGCAGGAAATAAAAAATATATATAGTATATATATATATATATATATATATATATATATATATATATATATATATATATATATATATATATATATATATATATATATATATATAGATACATATATATATATATAGTATATAGATAGATAGATATATATATTTACATATACATATATATATATATATATATATATATATATATATATATATATATATATATATATATATATATATATATATATATATATATATATATAAATATAAAAAGTGCAGAAAATGAAATATATATATAGATACATATACTAGATATATATGTTTACATATCTACATATAATAAATAAAAAGAAAAGCATACATATATATATACATAGTATAATTATAATATTATATATTTATATAGGTATATATATAGATATATATATATATTTACATATATATATATATATATATATACATAAAAGAAAAGAAAATGCAGAATTTGAAATATATATATAGTATATAGTATATAGTATATAGTATATATAATTACATATAATAATTAAAATGAGAAGCATATATATATATATATACATATATAATATACATATACATATACATATAATAATACTATACATAATTAATATATACATATATATATATATATATATATATATATATATATATATATATATATATATATATATATATATATATATATATATATATATATATATATATATATATAGTCATATATATATATATAAGAAAGAAAAGTAAAAAAAATACATATATATTTATATATGTTACAGTATATATATATACACTATATATATATATTTGTATATAGTAATAATAATAATAATAATAATAATAATAATAATAATAATAATATATATATATATAATACATATAGTAATACATATGTATATATACATATATATATTACATTTATATATATATAAGAAAAAGAAAAACAGAATAAAAAGATGCATAAATAAATATATATATATATATTATACAGTATAAATACTGTATTTAAGTATATAGTAATATATATATTTAATTATATAATTACATATATAAATACATAGATATATATATATATATATATATATATATAATAAATAAAAAAATGAAAAATACTAAAATATAAATACATACTGTATATACTGTATATATAATATTTAATTATATAATATATAATTAAATATATATAATAATATATATATTAATATATATATTAATATATACATATTTATACATATTTATATACATATATACAAACATATAGGAAATTGTGTATTTTCGTATTTATATAGGTATTTATACCTGACAGGGTGGCAGAGGGGGCCCACGGCTGGTCGCCTGCGGGAGGACGACGGCGGCTGGCCGGAGGGACGGCAACAGCAACAGTTGCTGATAGCAACAACAGCAGCAGCAGCTTGCATCGGTGGCAGCGGCGTCAGCGGCGGCGGAGGCGGCAGTGCAGGCGGTCAGGGCGGAGGAGGAGGTCGAGGCGAAGAGGTCTGGGGTGGTGGCGGAGGTCAGGGATGGCCGGAGTGTCGGTGGGGTACGGTCGGGATGGGGGAGGGGGTTGCTGTGCGATTGTGGGGGAGGATGCTGCGGGGGTGAGGGCGGCCGGCGTGGTGGTCGTGGGGCGGTGGGAGTCGGTCGGGACGGTAGAGGGGGTCGGGACGAGTCGAGTGGTGGTGGTGGAGGTGGTCCACGACGGCCGGAGGCGGTCGGGAGGGGCGGTCGGGTGGTGAAGTCGGTTGTGGGGGTGGTGGTCGGGGTGATGCTGTGGCAGCTGCCCACGGCGGAGCAGGCGGCCGGAGGTGGTGGGGCTTGGTCGGAGGAAAGGTGGGGAGGTGGCGAGGGCTTCGCCGGAGTTTGGTCGGAGGGGGGGGGTGGCCGGAGGGGTGGCTGTGTGGTTTGAAAGGGGGAGGGGTCGGGTTTATATAGGGGTTAGGGCAATGGCATAGTTGTAAATAGGTAGAAGTTTTAGGGTATTTTAGTAATTTTGATTTTTAGGATATTTTGGCAGCCATTTGTGGGTCCCACATGACACGTGGACGGTCCACATTCACCAGCCAATGAGGTGATGCCACCTCACACTGGAAATTTGCATAAAAACTCCTGAAATTTTCTAAATTGCAAATAGGTCACAAAATTGGTATTTTGCGTAATTATACAATTTGTCTGATAAATTATCCTGTTCCCAGAAAATACTAAAATGCTCAGAATTGAGAGAGAAAAGCTGTGGGAGGGTCCTGAGGGGGTGGGGGTGAGTCTGGGCAGGGGCAGGGCCTGGTTTCTTGGTGATACGGGTCATCGTATTTATTATTTAATAAATACTGTGCACGGTGTTCTCTAATTATTTAGAGGCAGGTAGGGCCATAATTTTACTACGGTGTCAATATACTAATTGTAGTATATTCAAAGTAGAAAATTATCGTATTTTTGTCTGGGTAAAACAGGTGCCTGTTGGTCCTCAATCTCTAGGGGTACAGAGATGGACAAAGAGCAAGAAATAAAATAGAAAATAAATACGGACTTTTGTAACGATATTTGTGCGTTTCAAACGAGGCTCACAATAAAGCATCTGGGAATTGCACAAAATTCTGGAAAATAGTCTAACATGTCTAGGGCAGGTATGTGAATTTTGTTTGGGAATTACAGCTAGTGTAATGTCCTAAATAATTGTGTGAGGGACAGGTGCACAATCAATAGGATATGTAAACAAAATAAATTTTTAAAAAGTTGCAATAATTCTAATTAGCTAAGAATAATTCTAAATTACTGAAATCTGGTCGAGGGAGTTTACACATAAACCAAGTATAATGAACATAGAAACCAAGGACATGTATTCGCGCATAGCAGAAATCATTGTCAACCCATAACTCGATAATTTATTGTCTCAAGGCACACGATAACCGAGGACAGAACACGTGTACACCCTAGCTACGTGCACACGTGACGCTGTATTCGATCAGCCGTAAACTTGCGACAGTATCCAAGAGTAGTGTGTAGTCGTGTGTATTTAATGTTTAGTGACTGATGTCAGTATTTGTTATATTATATTGTATGTTTAGGGCCATCGGATCAGCCAGGAGACACCGCAGGAACATGCTATTGGCATATACATCTTGAGGACTAAGGCAAGATACCTTGCCATATTTACTGTCTAATTTAAATATTGTATATGTTGTATAATTCTTGTTGCTTTATTTCATATGATTGTGCGCATCCAAGATTGGCTCGGGTGCAGTCGATGGTTGTGTCGATGATTAGTGTACTTGACCTAGTCATTAGCAGACTCACCCCATTGGAGGATACTCTGATATCTTTCGAGACCTGATACTCTTACACACTTCACAGTGATAATTCATATTGGGATACGGGTTCGCGTATCCGACTAGCTATCGGTACATGTGACATGCATCACGGATAGTACGTAAGTTAGGATTTGTATTAGTAGAGACTTGGCATATAGATGCGTGGTATGCACGTCGAGTATTCGGCTTGTGTATTTATATTGGGCGGGGAGGACAACTAGTAGGCGTATGGGGTACACACATTGGGACCGTAGATTCGGAGGAGCCACGGATCCAATGACTTCCTCTATACTGATGACACGTTCTTCGAAGCGATATGGACGATATACTATACTGATGTTACATTTTTCGGAGCGTTATGGACGATATACTGTACTGATGCCACTCTCTTCGGAGTGTTGGACGTTATATGCCTACACCTACTCATACGTACCAGCGTTGTCCTCACTTTGCATTCACTTAGATTGGTTAGCATACACCTTATTGTATTTATTTTATTCAGTATTTATATATGGCATGTTTCTATGTATCTTGTTACGACCCTCTGAGGACCTGGTACCTTTCCAGATTTGGATGAGGCATATTATCCCACAGTGTACGGCCCAGGACAGGAGATGAGGTACGCTACAACGGAGGAGCTAGAGGTGCTACCGTCAGAGTTTTCGTGATCATTTGGTAGGCCTTCTGCCTAGGATTGGGAGCATCATTATCTAGTCAGCCGATGCCCTAGTCTTTATCTTGTATATATCATTTCAGTACATTATTTTGTCATAGTAGTGGGTTTGTTCCCACTAGACATTCTTGGTTGTACTATGATATTTTGAGACTGACGTTTATCTTCCAGCATTCATTATTAGTGCATTTTTGGGACTGGGACGTGACACTTTTGACCATGGCTGACAAGCTGTTGTTTGGTGGAGACAAAGGAGTGCTATGTGGCACGAAGTGCTATACGGCCTGGACTTCTCATTTTTAGTCAACATGTGGCCAACCCTGTTGAACGCATGACTGAATTTGCCATACGTCCTTGGCCAAGTGCATGAACTTGAACGAATAAAATATCTCTAAGTCCAAAAAAAAAAGATTTCATGCGGCCAAGTGTACATGCGGCACATAGGAGCATGCGGCCTAGTCGACCATGCGGCCAGGAGCTATGCGTCCCACTATTTCTGAATGCATAACTTATAACTGACTCGACATGACTTTTCATAATTTATTTTTTCTTCTGACACACTTTTATTCCATGTCACATCAGTCACTTTTCTGACTTGACTTACAATTCTTGTTATCACATCACACATTTTTCGAAGAATGGACTTTGCTCTTTCTATGCGGTCTTGATCTTATGAGATCTTGACCCTATGTTGCCTCGACGATTATGCGGCACCTTGCTATGCGCCTTTTCTCTTATGCGCCTATTATTTCTTACTCACTTTGGACACTTGCTTAGTTTAATATAGATATTGATTGAACGATTGTGATGCTATATGTTAATTTAGAAATGACTTGTATGACCCAGATGTGACCATGTGCTAAATGGCTAAGAACCTGACCTGAGCCTGTAGATATGGCCCTACATGTATCTACTTGTTTATTAGACTACTTTTTCTGGATCACCTTGTTATACGTTAGACAAAATAAGGGGTGTAGTTCAACTTGAGGGAGGTTCTGCAATCTCGGTCCTTGATTAGTTTAAGGATTATGGATCTGATCTCGAAGGGTTCTTGCACTATTCTTATTTTATCTATCGATATAATAAAGTGACAAATTATTGTGACCATTATTTGCTTGTCCACAATCTTGATACTAGAACTTGTTCCTGCCCATACTATTGTATCTGTGCTGATACACTTGATCGCACCAAGAGTGCTACTCAATATATAGTGAGCCATAGAGCCACTTTTCTTGCACGAATCTGGTAGTTGGACAGTGACTTTAGCCATTGCTAGATAGTATTGATTGTTGCATCACACTTGGGTGAATCTAGATTTAACTTTAAGAGATAATGTGAATTCGTATCAAGAGTGCCCGTACTTAAGGTACGACATTTAGGAAGGAATATTCATGTGGCCACGACATGAGATTCTAAATCACCTAGGGTTAACTAGGCAACTTAATTTATAGAGCATTGAGAGAGAACAGTATCCCAAGATCGTGTATGTCGAACCACCCTAAGTTAGTTGGGAGTAAAGGCTGACCACCACGGATACTATATATCATCCACATTAGTGGAGTACAATATCTGACTTAATTATAAGCCGAGCCAATATATTTCCTATAGAAAGCCTAGATTTGCTACTGATCATTAAATTAGCTCAGGGCCCTCGTAAGGGACTGGTGCATCATATATTCTTGCTTGTATATCATTGGTTCAGCCAGCCCTGCTCGATTCTGACACGATCTGAGAATACTTATATATTGCATTACTGGGATAACTCAGATATCATATATCAAGTCGTAATACATGTTTGGCCATTAAAACTGTTTTAGTTTGAAAAGTGGATCATTGCAACATAAACGTTCAACTCATGTCCTTGTTTGGTTGTTGAGTTGCGCTGTTATGTTACAACGGGACACGGATTGAAGCTACTTATTATCACTATATTATTTTACTTAATATTGTGTCTTTGCTTGTGTATTATGCCTTCTGTTGAGTGAAATTAGGGACATAGACTGTCGTGGCATGATAATTTAACTCATGTCCTTGTTTGGTTATTGGGTTGCGCTACTGTGTTACGATAGCCTGTGGACTGAAACTACGATGCAGAGTTGTTCTAGCTGGAACATAATCAAGGAATGTATTCTATCTTGATGTGATGTGGCACTTCCTGTCCTTATTTGGTGAAGGGGTGTCGTGTCATGCCATAAATGGTACATATGTCATTGATTGTTGGTTTAAACATCTTATGCTATAGAACTGGTTTTGTTTCTTCATTTCGTTCTTTCTTGTGGTACTTGCTATTTGGGGTTTGACCCCACTTGTTTTGCATGGCCAGGTTTAGAGCCAATACTTGAGGATCAAGCGTATCTCACCCTCACTGATGGCACGCATCAGAAGGATGGCTGTTGAGGGTCACGAGTGGGTTCCTTCATTCACTGCTCGTCTTTTGCAAACTATAATCTTTTGGACGTTTAGCCAACCGGCATCTGTTAGTCGGATAATCTGGACACTAGTTCCCTACATGACTGTAATATATTCAGACTGCAGCTGACTCACTGTAATGTATACTTTTGATTGTGTATCTGACATATCACTTGTAATACTAGATATCTAAAATATTCTGATGCGGCATTGGGGACGCCTTACTGCTTATTCGAAAACGTTCTATGTTATTGCTATTTGTTTGAATGATTGAGATATAGAAGTTTCTTGACCCTAGAAGACTTGATTGTAGTATGCACCCTCTTATCGCTAGAAAATTTTAACACATTATTTTAACACATTCGATATTCCGCAAGGTTTGGTTATAGAGACAAAGTCCTGAATTAATATATAAGCTTGCGAATAAAGATTAAAATAATGTAGTTAAGAATTTGGTAAGAAACATAGTGCAGGTAGCAACCAATGCAACTTCGAGGTTTATGAATGCAAATTTGCCTTCCTTTTTTCATAAAACCATTTGGGCGCGTCATGAATAAAATATACAACTGGAATATATTTGTTCAAAGCCTCAATGTTCACACACAATTAATCAGCACCATAACACAAAGAAGAAAGAAATAAAAAACAGGACATATCCCAAAGAGAATAAATATATATAAATATGAACCAGCCTTTTCAGTTGATGTCATATGATCCCAGTTGATATATTTATTTTGTTTTGACTAATATCCTACCCATAAGAATTATTTAATATTAAAGCAATATAAAATATTTAATTATTTGATTAATTAATTTGATAAGAAGACTTTTAGAATTTTGAAGTCAATGATTCCATCCGTTGGTGAACTATTCCCCCTCCTTCCAAACACAGTGTTAATGCATCCAACATCTCCATTGTTGTAGCTACTTCTATACAAATGTAAGTTTGTAACAACAGAGCATAAAAGTTCATGTTGATGGAGCAAAACAGATTGTAGTATTTGTTATTGAAATTTACGGAAATTCCGCACAAGTCTTGAAGACAGACTAAAAAATTGGTAAAATAACAAACAAGTTTACAGAGAACTTCTTCTGAAGAATAATAAAAAATTAATCAGACAGTAAAACTGTGCTGAGTAAAACCATTAAGAAAATATTGCTATTGTAATGCTGAGGTATAAAAAATTATCGTTGTTCAAAGCGATATTCGATTATTTCTGTCGATCCGTTTTCAGAAACTAATGCGTTCAAATTTTTTTTCTGAAACAGTATAATTAACCATCCTGAGCCGAACCGCACCAATCGTTGGACATATCGATAACAGTTTGAAAGGAACCATTCGATTTATTGATTATTTAAAAAAAATACTAGATCAAATAAATTTAGATAATGATATAATAAGAAGTTGACACCTACATTACTTTTTGGCTTAATTGCAACTTGATATCCTCAACTATTTTATTTTTGAATTTGATATTCTAAACTTTGATATGTATCAACTTGATATCTCAACTATATTTTACAACCTAATACCCTGTCGGTATTAACAGAAAAATATAAATGAAAAAATATCCCCCATTCTCTCTTCCCTCTTTTTAACTCTCTCCGTCAGCCACCTCCTCTTTCTCCGGCGTCAACAGCAACCCGCATCAGCAGCGACGGCTGCAGCGACAACGACAACAACATCAACGACGAAATGAGGGGACGCAGGAGGGGGCAGCCAAGGGGGTTTCGGAAGGAGGGGGTCGCGGGAGGGGTCGACGGGAGGAGGAGGCACGGAAGAAAAAAAAAAATTATATATATATATATATATATATAGTGTGTGGTGTAATGGTAACACCACGTTACATTTGGGGAGAGAAACGGGGATAAATAAATAAATAAATAAATAAATAAATTAATATATATATATATATATATATATATATATATATATATATATATATATATATATATATATATATATATATATATATATATATCAGGGTTACAATCTTATCTTAGCAATCCATAAGGTCACTTTATCAATTTTAGTGATATGAGATCACCGGAATTGACAAATCTCAATTTCGTCGCACGAATTTTGAAATATAAACATGATATCAACTTATTACAAATAATGGTAACACAAGAAGAAGAAATTGAATAGACGCCACGGATGATGAGACATACATCATCAATGAGTCTGGAAGGGTTGAGATGCTAATGATAGCCTACCATAAGTCCAATTTGGATACAATGATAAAAAATGACAATCTCGGATCAAAATGGGGGTCCGCAAACGGTAAGGGTGCAACTCGGACGGTTTGGGTCGGGCTTGAGCTCAACCTGAGCCTAACCGGATGAATCATAAGCCTAGCCCGAGCCCAAGACCAAGCACGGAGGATCGGGTTGGGTCGTGTCCATCGGGTTTTATCGGGCTCTAATATGATATTTAAAAAAAGTAATATTAAACACATAATCAAATAGTAATCAAGTCTCAATCATTACAAAATATAAACTTAAATGAGATTTAGGATAAGGTGTTGAAGAGTTTGGATGGAAAAATTTAGGGTTTAAACTTTTTTATTTAAGAAGTATGAAACTATATATATGTATGTCAGTTTCGGCTTCTTTGGATAACCCGACACATGAGGCCCGGGCCCAAACCGATCTTTGGACGGATTCAAATATTTTAATCAAAATTCGAGTCCGAACCCGAGTATCTTCAATCCTAACCCAACTCATTAACGAGTTTACCCGATAAGACTCGGGTTTAGTCCGTCCAAGTTGCACCCCTTGTCAAGGGGTCCACTTTGCACCGAAAAATGTGCTAGAATAAAGTTGTCCAAAATTAGCAAATTATGTCATTTTTGGGCGAAACGTCGCCACGAGTCCAATGGTGGTGTCATATTTGGAATCAGAAGTCCCGTGTTCAAAATAAAAATCTTATTTGGTATCAAATTCAACTAATCAAACGTCAAAATATATATATTATATATATATATATATATATATATATATATATATATATATAAACCTGATACCCTCAACTATTCACGTGGTTTGACAACTTGATTCACTAAACTATTTGTATTACTAACTTGATGCCTTCAAAAAATATTATACCTAAACTACTCCTTACCCCCTCTCCTCCCTGGTGCCTCCCCGCAGCCCCCTCTCTCTCTCTCCGGCCGACAGAACCCCCGCCTACCTACTCTACCCCCCCCCCCCCCCCCCCCCCCCCCCACTCACCCACGACCACTCCGCCCCCTTCCTCCCGTCGCACGTCCCCCCTCCCCCCATGTAACGACAGTAGCAGCAACAGCGACGACGACAGCAGCAACGACGTGAGGAGGGAGGACACGGGTTAGGACAACCGACGGGAGGGAGGGAGGCAGTTGCGGGAAGGCACCGAAGAGGGAATGAGGGGTTGCCGAGAGAGGGGGGGGGGGGGGGGGGGGGGGGGGGGACAGGCGTAGTTTAGGAATATTTGTTTTTTTTAAGGATATCAAGTTAGTAATAAAAATAGTTTAGAATATCAAGTTGCCAAATGTTGATAGTTTATGATATCAAGTTAAATTTAAGTTAATGTAAACGGTCATGATTATTTTTATTTGATATATGAAATTATAAATGTTGTATCGAATAAAATCATAATTTTAACTAAATAGCCACCCAATTTGTTTCGTCATTTCTCTTCCGGGTTTCTCCGATCGATCCCATCACCCGCTTAGCTCCTTCCTCCGCTGCAATCTCACCAGCTCCACATTCCAGTGGACCTTGCATGCACCCAACAGAGCTCCCCGCATACTGACATCATCCACTTCATATCCACACCTCACTATGAGCTCCAAGACTTCACAGAGATGCCCAGACCTCTTCCAAGCAAATCCAACATACATCCTAAATAAGCCGTTTTCCGGCTCAAGTTTATGTTATTGCTCATCTTTACCATAAGCCATTGTTGATCAAACCCGCGCGCGGCTAAAATAAGCCATTGTTGATCAACCCACCAAACATGGTTGTCATTGCTCATCTTTACCATAAGATTAAATTTTTATATGATCAAACGGTTAAAATTTCATATATCAGATGTTTCAATTAATTTAAACTTAATCTAACGTCTATAATTGAGTTTGCTCACTTGCACAACCAAAGTCCATGCTCAATGTATAGTGTAAACGAGATATGAGCCATAGTGTTCATATTTCTACATGAGTCATGCACATGTGGACCAATAGGCATAGAGTGTACTAGTGCACATGGGTTGTAGGAGTCTATTCTTATTGGTCCACATGTACATGACTCATGTAGAAAAATGAGCAATATGGCTCATATCCCGTATATATATATTAGCAAATGACGGTCTAGCCTATATATATATATATATATATATATATATATATATATATATATATATATATTGTCACGCCCCAGTCCCAAAATGACGAGGGACTAGAGATGCGTGGCAATGGCCAGCAGCACGCACCGATGGACAACCCAATTTAATGGATCCATCAGGGCATGCTTAAGCTGTAGTCTAGCCGTACTAAGTACAAGTCTCAGGTATTTCTATTCTCATCCACAGATAACACAGATTAATGCCGGAATAATGCAATGGAAATAAATAAGCAATAAATAAGATTATCTCGGGGAACAATCCCGAGAATTAGTCTGTTACATTCAGAGGAAAAATAGACAGGAAATAAAATGCTGGAAATAAAAATACTGTATAGCTGAAGCCGGTGCTCAGGTAAAGTCTTCGGCCACCACTTCGTCCTCTGTTCCCTGTTCTGCTCCAAGGAGTGCTCCGGTACCGTACACCTCAGGATAGTTCTCTTCAGCTGTACCTGGGGACATCATCCAGATCCAGGTCCTCAGGGGACATAGCAAGGTACAGAAATAACTCAAGCCACTATGAATATCAGTGCAGCAGTAAAATAAACAGCAGGGTAAATATGTAAACCAGCTAGTGACATGCAAGTGAGAGTTTTAGTCATACTCAGGCTGAGGCTACTACAGGATCAGTGTCGAAGAAACCATAGCAAGCAGTATTTTCTCGAAGAGCCAGAACTTGTGCCAAAGCTCTGTATCAGAGACTAAGACACCTCCAGATAACAGTATTTACATTATAATTAGCCTTGATATGGTAATACTCTCCCCACCCCATGTAATCTCACGTCACAGTTCCAGAATATATCAGGTACAAGTCACGCAAGTTTGAACTAATGCAATGAGTCAGGCTAGAATCTAAGCATGTAAACTGTAA
This sequence comes from Iris macrosiphon, assembly GCA_036927795.1. Lineage (NCBI taxonomy): Eukaryota > Viridiplantae > Streptophyta > Magnoliopsida > Asparagales > Iridaceae > Iris > Iris macrosiphon. The sequence continues at coordinate 203,295,681 of JAYESA010000002.1, read as the reverse complement.
TGACATGAAAATGTAGCCTAGACGAAATCACCAGGTATATCTCAGGCAATTCCGTCACATGAATAGTGTCAGGTGTCTTGGGTTAAGCAGTTTAACAAGTTTACTTAGGCATCTACAAGAAATCAAGTAAATACTATAACCAGAAATATCTGAGAATTGGCAAGTTTTACTTGCCCACTGATGTATAACCAAGTCCAGGAAATAGGTAGCAAAGCTGCAAGTTTTGGCAAGGTACACTTGCCTGTGGTTCCGGCTCGGTTCGCAGTTCTGACTTCGGCAGAAATTACAGGCGGTACTCCGGTTGCTGTAACAAACCTCACCATCAGATCCAGAAAATATCAATCAGCTAAAAATGCCTGTCCTTGGGTCCAATTTGGAGACAAGGATAAAAATGGCAGTTTCGGGTCAAACGGGGTCCACATGTGGGCCCGCTTTGCACCGAAAAATGCGTCCAGATCAAAGGTCTCCAAATTCACCAAACTCAGTGTCAACGGGTCAGAAACGCTGATACGAACCAATAAAACTTTCAGAATTGAATTCCGATGAGCCGATCACAAAATCGCCCGTCGAGCGGGGCCTGTGGGGCCCACGACACGCGATTTTGTCAACGTTCTCAGAATTGAACCAAACTTGGCTCACAGGACTAGCGTATCGCTACGAGTCCGATGGCGCAAGTTTTGTCTCGATCCGACGTGTGTGCACGAAGTTAGGGTAATTTGCAGAAAAGGTTGATACGGGGCGGTGTCCGCAGATACGCGTTGATTCCGGTGTGCACGCACACCCGAATCAGCTTCTGCAAAATCCCGCACGTCCGTATCGACGACGCACACGTATCTGTGAAGACCGCACGCGACCAAGTCTTCCCGTTTGGCGGGGCGTACTCAGTTCCGGGGTGAAACATGGTCTGGGTTTTTCCTGTTTTTGGATCGCGGTGTGCGATCACCACAGGACGCGATGCCCCGAGCGGTTTGTCCGGGCACCGAGAGGGTCATACAGGCTTCGCAACGCAATTTGCAGAATCGAAAATAGAGCTACGAGCAAAAAGTTATAGGTACCTGAAGGGGACCCGAAAAATAGGGTCGAGTCGTGTCCGTCACGTGTCCGACTCGTGTCGGACACAGGGCAGAAATTAGGGTTAGGGTTAGGGCTTCGACTGAGCTCCGGCGGGGACGGCGGCCTGGGGCGGCTGGCTGAGGCGGAGGGGCAGCGCGGCGAGGTGGCGGCGCGCCGGGGCGGTCCGGGCGGAGGCGGAGAGAACGCGGGGCGGCCGGGGCGGCTCGGGGGCTGCCCGAGCTGCTGTTGCTGTTGCTGCGGTGGCCTGGGGACGGCTGAGCGGGGGCGCCGGAGGGGAGGAGAGGGCTGGCTGGGCGCGGCGGTGCACGGCGTGGTGGTCGACGGCGGCGGCGAGTGGCTGGGGGCGGTGGCGCCGGAGCTGGGTGGTGTACGGTGGGGGAATCGGAGGAGGAAGGGTTTTTATAGAGGGCGGAGGGGAGCGGGTCGTGGCGGGGGAGGCGGAGCCGAGCGGGGGAGGCGGAGGTCGTGGGGGTGGACGTGGACGTGGGCGCGGACGAGCGGCGCGCGGCCGGGCGGGGCGGCGGGAAGTGCGGGCAGCCGAGTCGTGGGGGAGAGGAGGGGACTGGTCGGGTTGCGGGTCGGGCGGCGGCGGATCCGACCCGACCCGCTGGGCAGGTCTGGGCCGGGTGGGGCTGGGCCCGGCTTGGCCCAATGGGCCGGGCCGGGCTCGGGTTTTTGTTTAAAATAATAATAATATTAATAATAATAATAAACAATTTAATAAATAAATAAATAATTAAATAAATAGTTTTAGGTGTTTTAAAAATAGGTCCGGGGTCCGATAAATTCTAAAAAAATTGCCCTAAGTCCAGTTTTTTATTTTACACCCAAAAATATTATTTTCATAATATTTTAATACTGTTTAATATCAATGAAAAATCATTTAAATATTAAAACCCTGTTTTTAATTTACAGAAAATTCCCAGAAAATTCTAGAAAATTGTGAAAATTCCAAGTTTTAAAATTTTGAAAAATTAGGAGATTTACATATATATATATATATATATATATATATATATATATATATATATATATAAACTAAACATTTTATTCTATTGAAAGAAAGCAAACGGGTTACAAGACACTAATAACCAGCACAAAGACGTAACAGATCGCCCTACAGAGAACAGAAAACTAAAGACGAGAATCCTAGGACCTGAGTTTGACAGATTTAGTACGGGAAGATGAAGGCCTAAGAGTCATGAGTTGCTGAGGAGCGACTCGGTGATAGTTCTTAGCCCTCCTGGACTTCTTGACATCCACTTCCTGCTTCTCGGACAGCTGTAGTTTAGTCTGCTCACTAGAAGAGGAGACACCTGATCATGATCGCCAGTAAGAGGGACCTGATGACAGCTCGGGAGGAAGGAGATAGCTCATTCTCACCATAATCAAGGATACTGATATAAGCTCGGGCATTGGAGTCCAACCCCTCCAAGCCTGAGCTAAAAATGATGACCAACAGCGTAACACTAGAGGGGAGGACGAGGGGGGCATCGGACAGGAGTGCGGGAGGATAACAGTTGGCCCCAAACGGCATTGACCCGTCAGCCAATAAAACGCCAACCATGACAGATGCCAAAGAACCCACGGCCAGAGAAGCGCTAGGACCTGCATCTCCTGGACCTCTCCCTCATCGAACCCGACCTCATTCGCCCAAGATAAGCTGCCTCGAGAATCCGAAGAGCGAACAAAACACCCACTAGTAAGGTGTAACCCCCTGGTTTTTTCAGAAATTTTTAATTTGGATTTTAGCAATTTTCTGGAAATTTTTGGTAATTAAAACCTAGGAAATTGGTATTTAAATGATTTTTAATTGCTGTTAATTAATATTAAAATATTATGGAAATAATATTTTATGGTGTAAAATGGAAAACCGGACATAGGATAATTTTCTGTGAATTTATTGGACTCCGGAAGTATTTTTAAAGCCCTAAAAACTAAGTTATAATTAAACCCCAATTAAACCCTGAAATAAACCGGGTTTATTTCAAATAAACCGAACTAAACCAAACCGGACCGACCGGTTTAGAAACCCAAACCCAACCTTAGCGGGTCGGGTCGGATCTAAACCCGACCCGAAACCCGACTACCCGACCCGCACCTAAACTTAATGGATCCGGATCACTGCTAACCCGCCCGACCCGTCGACCCGGACCCGAACCCGAAACCTAATCTGAACCCTAACCCTAACCCTAGTCGGACTACTGTTCCGACGTTCCCATATATCCCGTCGACGCCGAAACCCTAGCCCATCTCTGCCGCCTCAGCCCTCGACGAGACCCGCACCGTCGTCGTCCCAGTAACGACGCCCTCTCCTCGACCACCTCCACCCTCGACTTCCTCCCCCGTCCCAGAACCCCTCACAGACTCCACCCTCGTCGACCCCCCGACGATCTCCACCACCTTCTCCCCTCTCCTCCCCTCTCCTCCACTCCCTCGGCCGAGCGCCACTCTCCCCTCGGCCGCTCGGACTCGCCCCACCACCGCAGTTCCCTCCTCCTTTCTTCTCCCCGCAGCGCCCCCGCTCCTGTCTTCCCCGACGACCCTCTCGCCTTCGCTCCGACCACCCTCCATCTCCCCCGACTCTCGTCTTTCTCCCCGCTCCACCGTCTCCTCCGCCTTCCCCCGCTGCCCTAGCACCCTAACCTCTCCGCCTTCCTCCACCATCTCCTCTTCTTTCCCCTCGCCGTCCTCCACCATCGTCCCCGTCCAGAACCCTCCCCGCAGCCTCGCCAACTCCCTTCACCTCAGCCCTGCCCTAGCCACGACCAGCCACGACCACCTGTCACCCTGACTCCAAAGCCCTCGACCCCGACGAGCTCCACCACCCAGCACCTCTCCCCAAAGCCCTCGACGACCCAGCCCAGCACCATCCCCACGACGGATCTCAGCCCCGGCGAGCCTCCGCTGAACCCTGACCCGACACAGCAGCACGCGGACACGGGCACAGCAGTACCGGACACGGCACAGTACCCGGACACAACACCTAGACACAGCAACCGACACGAGAAATCGGTCTTCGCGGAGCCCTGTTCAGGTACTCTTTTCTCTCTCATCGCTACTCCATTTTCGATTCCGTCAGTTGTGGCACATAAATTGTATAACCCTCTCGATGCCCGTGCAACCCGCTCGATGCATCGCGTCCTGTGGTGATCGCGAACCGCGATCCAAAAACAGGAAAAACAACGCCCTATTCCACCCCGGAACTGAGTACGCCCCGCCAAACGGGACGACTTGGTCGCACGTGGTCTTTACCGAAATGTGCGCGTCGTTGATACGGACGTGTGGGATTTCGCAGAAGTTGATTCGGATGTGCGTGCACACCGGAATCAACGCGTATCCGCCGACACCGTCCCGTATCCGTCGGTTCTGGAACACGCTGTAACTTTGTGTACACACGTCGGATCGAGACGAAACTTGTGCCATCGGACTCGTAGCAATACGCTGGTCCTGTGACCCAAGTTTGATTCAATTCTGAGAACGTTGACAAAATCACGTATCGTGGGCCCCACAGGCTCTACTTGACGGGCGATTTTGTGATCGGCTCATCGGAATCCAATTCTGGAAGTTCCGTTGGGTTCGTATCACCGTTCCTGACTTGTTGACACTAAGTTTGGCGAATTTGGAGACCTTTGACCCTGACACGCTTTTCGGTGCAAAGTGGCCCACATGTTGACCCCGCTTTGATCCATAAATGTCGTTTTGCCCCTGTGTCCAAATTGAACGTAAGGACAGGTGTTTCTAGCTATTTGATAATTTTTGGACATGCTGGTGATGTTTATTTCAGCAACCGGAGTAGTACCTGCAGATCACACTGAGACCAGAGCCACAGTTGGAGCTAGAACCCCAGGCAAGTGTACCTTGCCAAACTTGCAGTATATTGATTCATATTATTCTTTTGTTTTATTCCTGTGATTGTGGTGCATGCTTGAACTAGGACCGTGTGACTTACTTAGCGTCCGATTATAGTCGGGTGCCAACACCGTACGCGGTGTTGTGTATTGTCATCTAGAGATGGACATTCGTGACCCTTTACATGCTCGTACTTGTCTTATCAAGTACATTATACCCAGGACACTTGACACTATTCATGAGACAGAATCTTCCTGAGATATTCATGGTGATTCTGTATAGGATACAGCTTTATGACATACATAGTTTACATGCTTAGATTTTATCCAGACTTGTTGCATTAGATATGATCCTGCGTGTCATGGACATGAGACGTGAGATTACATTGGGTGGGGAGAGATTTATCATACAAAAGGCTGATTATATATATATAATAATTTAATGGAAGTGCCTTAGACTCTGGCAACAGATCTGGGGTACCGTACTGGCCCTCGAGAGAATACTGCTATGGGTTTCTCCGTCACTGATCCTGTAGTAGCCTCAGCCCGAGTATGACTAAAACTCTCACTTGCATATCACATAGCTGGTTATATAGTTACCCCATATTGCTTCATATATTGCTGCGCTTATTTTGGCTTGTATTTTCTGTACCTTGTTATGTCCCCTGAGGACCTGGATCCGGATTATGTCCCCAGGATTGGCAGACGAGATCGACCCCGAATTATACAGGGCAGGAGCATTAGCAGAAGCAGGAGTAGTTACTAGAGCAGTACCAGATTCAGTGGACGAGTGATCACCGAGGGTATCTTCTGAGTATATACTGTTTCTATACTCAGTATTTGATGTAGTTATCTTTATTCTTGTATCTTGACAGATGTATCAGACTCATTATCAGGTTTATTTCTCGAGTTTATATTATATTGAGAGTGATCTTGCTTTATGATTCTGATATTGTTGTATTCATTTCTGTGGATGAGATTAGTATATCTAGACCCATATTGTTGTATTACAGCTTAAGTGCGCCCCGATGGATCCATTAAATTGGGTTTGTCCATCGGTGTGTGCTGCTGGCCATTGCCACGTGTCCAGTCCCACGATATTTAGGGACTGGGGCGTGACATAAGGACCCGCTGCTTCCCAAAGAGAGGAGACTGGCCCTTGCCAGGAAAACCTCCCACCGGTCCAAAGTCGCCAAGTCCGGAGGAGGGCGAGTGGGCAATGGACTCCAGAGAAGCCTGTTCCCTGGCCATAGGGGGTCTTCTTAGCAGAAGCCAAAGGACCATAACTGGGGCACGCAAAGGGGGTAACCAGCGGAACGGAGGGGAGAAGGAGGATGATGACCGGGTAAACGGAAGGGAGGATGAGGGGAGGGGGGAACAATGAACTGGATAAAGGGACGAAGAGATGGAGGGAGAGGGCTGAGGCAGAACAAGTACATGGCCCGGGGGATCGGGAGGGAAGATGGAGGAAGAGACAGCCTGGTCCCGAGAGGGGGTGCAACCAAGCACGTTGTCCAGTTGCATCCCGTCAACCGAGGGAGAAGATACAGAATCCACAGAGGAAACTAAAGGTAGGAAGGCAGCCAACGATGCAGCAACCTTACCCATGATGCCATTATCGATTGCTGCCAAATCTGAACCCGCAAACACATCAGAAGGCCGAAGGGACAAGCCCCTACCTGAAAGAGCGGCCGACCCCTTCCCCAAAGCTCCCTGTGTGGACAGCTCCTGGGAGGTGCAAGAGGGGGCCGCAGGCTCCGTAATCGAGTCTATCTATATGCCTTTCTTTCTCTCGAACATTTTTCCTATCTTGCATTCCTTAATCACATGTCATTGGTGGAAACATCCACTGTAAAATACATGATGATCTTCGTACTCGATATCTTGCCAAAAGTATTTACCATCTGGCAGCTTGATTCCGATTTTAGATTAAAGTGGTAGGCTGAGATCGATATCCACCAATCATCGCGCGCAGCTAAGCCTTGTTACCACCTCGGTAGCTTTGTCAATCAGAATCGGAGAGCCTAGACATTGGACAAAAGAAAACAAAGAAGCTTTCGAGAAGAAGAAATGTGGTAACCCTGGGAGAGAAACCCACACTGGTGCAACAGAGGATTCCTGTGACCATCTGAACATGCACATGGGAGAGTACCCAATATTCCAAAGCTCATTCGCTTTCAGTCGCACAAAATCGACCTCTAGTGCAGGTCGAATCAGGAGATGCTTCCCGTCTATCACTCTGATAGAAATAGGCCCCGTGAAACACGAATTGGCAAACATCCTCTGCACAACGTCCACCAACGGGCGCGAGAAGGAGAATTTGTCGATAAGAGAAGTCCGAAAGGGAGCCACTAGAGTGTCACGACCCAATTCCGTAGAATCGATAGTCGTCCCCCGAGCATGATACCGTGCGTGCCTAGGTTGCACAACATACAAGGCCAAGATATTTTATATCACGAGCACATATTCATAGTATACAGATAATTAATGAACACAATATTGAAACATGGAAATATTCTCTTTATTGATAATGAACATCTTTTACAAACTCTTGAACGAGTCAGATATTTGCCTCACGGGCTTACAAAAGTGGATGCAAAATGAGATAAATGTCATGTATATTACATCCTTTTACTAAAACTTTAAACCTATATACACCTTCGGGCGAAGCTATCGTCTTTCTACGGAGTGCATAAGGTATGTGCACGAGCTCCTGAAAACTTCAAAATGTCTCTTCGAAGGCATGATCAAGGCGTACCGTTAGGTGGACTAGATTGGGAAGTCGCTAAGCTCTTTGCAGGATCGCCTTGGCGCTGGGGACCTGTTGCAACGAGAGTCAGTACATCAAAGTGCACTAGTGAAGGCGAGTAAACCCAACTATACCAATCAATACGTTGTTTATGTGAAGCATGCAAGTTATTATGTGGTCTTTCTATCTTGCCTTAGTTCAATTTACAGGCATGCAGCAGTCATAAAAATTTACTAAAATAAATATGCCACCGTTCGGTGACTTTTATCTGCCCGTCTGAACCACCTGCACAACACTTACCATGACATTCCCTGCCACGAAGACATAGTTAGCTTGCACAGTTTAAATATATGAGAGGGTCACTGGCATGATGCCATAGTGGACAAGTTATAGTCTCGGGGCGAAGATGACAGAGGTATAGGTATCACTACAAGCTACCCCGTCATGGGCAGGAATGGTGTACAACGTATGGGACATGGGGCGATACACCCATTCCTGCCCGAAGCATGCGACTAAACATGATGCTCCGTCCAGATCGGATCGGTGCTAGTGCCCCAATGACCATCCGCAAGCACTAAGTCCTTGTGCACAAGTTTTCCATGACCAATCTAAGTCTACTAAGTTATCAATTGAGGCAGTTTAAGGCAACAAAAGTACGAGACAAGTAACATGGCATGATCTATTTTGCATAGTCTCCCTGATCAATTTATTGTATATCAAAGTGTGTTCTATACATAGTACAATAATAGAAGAAGTATATATATTCTAACTAGAATTGAACACGATGAGAGAACATTCTAAGCGAACTAGCATGCAACATGGTAACCGTTCACAAGTTGATTGACAAGCGATGAAGTAATCCAAGTCTATTTCTTCTCTTTATCTTGACATCTTTTAGTTATTATGGTATCGTTTGATCGGAACAATCAAGAAGTCAAGGTTTTTAGATGTGAAGACTTGGAAGAAGGATAAAAAAATTGAATTATAGCCACTCACTAGTTGGTGGAGAGATGAAAGAAAATAGGTGCTTCAAGACTTCGCTCGTGCGATGCCTATTGCACGATCACCTGCATTGCCACAAACATATGATCAATGCCTCTTCTCCTCTTTCCAAGCTCGAAACAAAAATGCAGTTCAACGAACAAAAGAAACAAAATCCATCAAAATCGTTCAAGAAAATACAAATCCGAAAATAACTCAAAAGCACGAAAGCAACAAGGCGACATCGAAAACTAGGAAAGAAAACTTGCAGCGGAGAGGTCCCTCTTGACTCCGCAGCTAAGTCCATCCTTGGGGCACGATCCACTGAATATGGGAATCGATTACAAAGAAACAAATTTATTACGAGAAAAAGATCTTGATTCAACCTATCCCAATCGAACGATACCAAAAGTATTTCTTAGCCGCGCTCCACGAAAAGGGGAAACAAGACACCACATCCTAACCAACTAATAGGAAGTTTCGTCCACAAAACTTAGGAATAAAATCTACCACTATAAAATAATAAAGAAAACTTTTCCTTCATCTCAGACTCAAGCTCCCACGTCGACTCCTTGACCGAATAATTTCTCCAAAGCACGCACACGAGAGGAACCAAACGACTTCGAAGCAGCTTATACTTTCGATCCAAGATCCGCACAGGGTGTTCAACATACGTCAAGTCTGCCTTTAAGTCTAGTTGATCAAGATCCACCATATGACTCGAGTCGTACACGTACTTCCTAAGCTATGAAATATAGAAGATATCATGTACTTCAGATAATAACGGTGGCAGGGCAATCTGATATGTAACTGGGGCGAATCGCTTAAGTACTTTGAACGGGCCGACGAATCTTGGGCTTAGCTTTCCTTTTGCTCCAAATATGGTAACTCCTTGCATGGGAGAGACTTTAAGAAATACATGGTCGCCTTCTAAGAACTCAAAAGGTCGATGGTGCGCATCTGAGTAACACTTCTGACGACTTTGTGCTACCTTCAGCCATTCGCGGATTAAATAAATCTTTTGGACGGTTTGTTCTACGAGCTCCGGGCTAAGAATTTGTCGTTCACCAACTTTATCCCAACAGATAGGGGATCTATACTTCCACCCATACAATGTCTCATACGGCGCTATTTAAATGCTGGATTGATAGCTATTATTGTATGCAAATTTGGCTAACGGTAGATGCATGTCCCAACTTGACTTCAAGTCCAAGGCGCAGAGCCGTAGCATGTCTTCGAGGATTTGGTTTACCCGCTCTGTTTGACCGTCTGTCTGAGGATGGTAGGCGGAGCTGAACTTTAAATTTGTCTCTATTGCTGACTGAAGACTATCCCAGAAGCATGATAATAATCATCCATCTCGATCGGAGAAAATGGATACGGGCACACCATGGACTCGAACGATCTCATTGAGGTAGATTTGCGCAAGACGAATGGCACTCCAAGAAACTTTGATAGACATAAAGTGAGCTGACTTGGTGAGTCAATCGATGATGACCCAGACGGTATCATTTCTTCGTTGTGTCTTTGGCAAACCAACAATAAAATACATCGTTATGTGTTCCCATTTCCACTCGGGTATAGCAAGGTTCTGCATCTCTTCGCCCGGCTTCTGGTGCTCGGCCTTTATTCGCTAACAAGCCATGCATTGTGACATAAACAACACCACATCCCTCTTCATGTCGTGCTACCAAAATGCCATACGGAGGTCTCGATACATCTCCGTGCTTCCTGGATATGAAGTGTAACTTACATAGTGGGCTTCAGTGAGTATCACTTTTCTGAGGTTTGCATCGTTAGGGACACATAATCTTCCCTTCACCCACACCATCCCATCCGTGCTTATCACAAAGTCGGTCGTATTTTCTGCTGAGATAAGATTACACATCTTCTCTAGGAATATGTCGTCCTTTTGAGCAGACTTAACTTTCTCCAATAGATCCGGTTTGAGGTGTAACTGAGCCTCTTGTGCCCCCTTTTTATATCCGATTCGGAGTGTAATTCTTAAACTTTCCAGATTCCTTCGTAGCCTGTCATCGATAGCTAAGCTTCCAACAAACACTTGACTCAGTACATCAGCTACAACATTGCCCTTTTCCTGTGTATATCTGATTATCAAGTCAAAGTCGTTAAGGAGTTCAAGCCAACTTTGTTACCATAAATTTAGATCATTTTGAGTATAGAGGTACTTGAGGCTTTTGTGATCTGTAAATTTTTTACATGGTACGTCATAGAGGTAATGCCTCCATAACTTCAACGCGAACACTACTACTGCCAGTTCCAGATCGTGCGTTGGATAGTTCATTTCATGAGGCTTTAACTGCCTCGACGCAAAGTCTATCATCTTGTCCCTCTGTATAAGGACACATCCCAAACCCTTTCCTGAAGCGTCGCTATAATTCATAAAATCATTGGACCGGTCCGGAAGAGTAAGAGTCGGTGCTGAAACGAGTTGTTGCTTTAATTCCAAAAATAAAGCTTCACAGTTGTCCGAGCACGCGAATGTTACTCCTTTTCGAGTGAGATGAGTCAGAGGCGAAACGATCCTTGAAAAATATTTTATGAATCTCCTGTAGTACCTGCTAGACCAAGGAAGCTTCGAATATCTTTGGATGACTCAGGTCTCTTTTACTCCACGATGGCTTCAACTTTCTTTGGGTGTCGACTGAGATGCCCTCCGTGAAAATGATGTGCCCGAGAAAAGATATTCTGTCCAACCAGAACTCACACTTAGCTTCACGAACAACTTATTATCTCGAAGAGTTTGAAGCACCATCCGCAGGTGTCCTATGTGTTCATCCTTATTCTTCGAGTATACTAAGATGTCTTCTATGAATATCACCACAAACTTATCAAGGAATGGTCAAAATACATGGTTCATCAAATCCATGAATGCAACAGGAGCATTCATCAGTCTGAACGATATGACAGAAAACTTATAGTGGCCATAGCGGGTGCGAAATGTTGACTTCGACATGTCCTCGGGCTTAATCTTTAATTGGTGGTAGCCAAAGCGAAGGTCTATCTTCGAAAACAACGACGCCCATTGCAGCTGATCAAAAAGGTCGTCGATCCTGGGCAGGGGATACTTGTTTCGGATAGTGATCTTATTTTGCTCCCGATAGTCTATGCAGAGTCGCATCTTTCCATATTTCTTCTTCACAAAAAGTACAAGTGCGCCCCAAGGAGACACGCTCGGATGAATGTACCGACGGTCAAGCAATTATTGTAGTTGGCACTTTAACTCCTTCAGTTCAGCAAGGGCCATTCGGTATGGAGCCTTAAAAATCGGTTGGATATTTGGGAAGGTATCGATGGTGAACTCAATTTCTCGGTCGGGTGGCATGCCAGGTAGTTTGTTTGGAAACACATCAGAGAATTCTACCATAATGGAAGAAGACTCAATCGCTAAGTATCCCTCTAATCTAGAGTGTAGCATCCGTCGAGCTGACATCGCTGAAATTATCATGCAGGTCTTCGACTCTTCAGCTGCTGAACCACTCATATAGCAGAATTCAGCCTCTCCAGGTAGACGGAAGATGAATCATTTCTCTGCACATTTGATAGTATTCGAGCAAGCTCCGAGCCAATCCATCCCCAAGATAATGCCATAATCTCGAACATCTAGGACTAACATATCGAGCGACAATTTCCTTCCTCCAATACAGACATGACCGTCCTGACATACTGAACGAACAAATATTTTTGTGCCTGATGGGGTGCTAACACTATGGTTTAGATATAATAGTGTCATTAATATCTTATTTTCTGTGACAAAATTTATGGATATAAAGCTATGCGTAGCACCAGAATCCAATAGCACGCGAGCAGGTATGTAATTGAAAAGAAATATACCTGACACAACAGTGTCTAAGCTAGGGCGCTTGTGATTGGAAGTATGCATAATGTCGGTAGCAACCGAAGGATACTGCGGTTCGAGAGAAAGGACATGATTGAGAACTTCCCGCATAGTCAGGTATTGGGGAACGACCATGTGCGCATAGATCGCAGGCCACAGGCCGCCTTCGAATCGTCTTGCTCGACTCGCCGAATTAGGTAGGTAAGAGCTTGCAAATTTGGTGAGCCGATTAAATTCAGTGGAGTACTGCTTCACGGTTATATTGCCTTGCCGAAGTTGCACAAACTCGTTCTCCTTTTGCCGACGTACGGGAGGAGGTATGAACTCCTCCTCAAATGCGCTATAAAAGGTAGCCCACACGATCGTCTTGTCTTCTTCGTCTACGGAGAGAGATCTTCGATGCACGTCCCACCAATCGTACTCGTTCAAACAGAGATGTAGTTGGACACACGAAACTCGCTTCTTCTCAGGTACCTATTACAATTTGAAGTGATCTTCAAGTTCTTCCAACCAATCTAGAGCCACGACCGGATCTTCGGTCCCTTTGAAAGACGTGTTGCAGACCTTCTTAAAGTCGACAAAGTCGAAGGTAGTCACATCCTTCTTCTTTGGAGTTTGAGGCATTTTGACTTCAGGCGTGGGTTGCTCCACCGGTGCCGCTATTGTCGTTGCGGAATGGTTGGAGGCTAAGGTCTGAACGATCTGCTACAGAGCATATATCTGCTTCTGTTGGATTGCAAATTGGGCTTATAGATTGTATTCGAACTTGCTCTATCGCTTTTCCGCCCGCTTCTCGGCTCGCTCATGACGAGCCTCATCCCTCTGTTGGCATGCTTCAAGCATCCGCATCATTCGCTTAATCGGGTCGACATGGGACATAGCTCGCTGGCTTCCGAAAATTCTCATTGTGCCAGAACTACTTTCTTGGGCTTGTACCTCTCTTTGTGCTAGCGCTGATGCTTGTGCTTGAGTCATTCCTTCAAAAGAAAGTAACTTGCATCAGGCTCATAATGTATTATGGACTCATTGTATAGAATGTATCTCATTTTAACTAAATGAGTTCAAGAGTTCGCATAGGGAATAGATCGTTAAGGGAACTTTTTCGACACTAGGGTCACAGGAACTTGAAGTTGTGCTCTGATACCAATATGTCACGCTCTGATTCTATAGAATCGATAGTCGTCCCCCTGGCGTGATACCGTACGTGCCTAGGTTGCGCAACACAGAAGGCCAATGTATTTTATATCACGATCACATATTCAGAGTACGCAGATAATTGAACACAATATTGAAACATGAAAAATTTCTCTTTATTGATAATGAACACCTTTTACAAACTCTTGAACGAGTCAGATATTTTCCTCATGGGCTTACAAAGGTTGACGCAAAATGAGATAATCGTCCTGTACATTATATCTTTTTACTAAAACTTTAAAGATATACACCTTCGGGCGAGGCAATCGCTTTTCCACGGAGCTACATAAGGTATGTGCACGAGCTTCTGGAAACTTCAAAATGTCTCTTCGAAGGCATGATCAGGGCGTATTCGTAGGTGGACTGGATTGAAAAGTCGCTAAGCTCCTTGCAGGATCGCCTTGGTGCAGAAAACCTGCTGCAACTAGGATCAGTACATCAAAATACACTGGTGAAGGAGAGCTAACCCAACTATAACAATTAACACGTTGTTTATGTGAAACATGTAAGTTATTATATAGTCTTTCTATATTGCCTTAGTTCAATTTGCAAGCATGCAGTAGTTACAAAAATTTAATGAAATAAATATGCCACCGTTCGGTGACTTTTACCTGCCTGTCTGAACCACCTACGCAATACTTACCATGACCTTCCCTGCCATGAAGAAATAGTTATCTTGCACAGTTTAAATATACGAGGGGTCACTGGCATGATGCCATAGTGGACGAGTTATAGTCTCGAGACAAAGATGACGGAGGTACAGGTATTGCTACACGCCATCCCACCCTGGGAAGGAATGGTGTGCAACGTAAGGGACATGGGGCGATACACACATTCCTGCCCGAAGCATGCGACTAAACATGATATTCCGTCCAGATAGGATCGGGGCTAGTGCCCCAGCGGTGTCACGTCCCGATCTCCGCCAGAATCGGCCGTCCCCGCTAGTCGCAAATCACCGCGCCAGCGCTCCCGCAGGACTTTCGTTCCCATCTGGATGTGATGCCGCTCGAGCATAAGATGCTCTCGTGTAAGGCTATGATCCGAACATGCGATAAAATGACTAAGCTATAGAGTCGCAAAGATAGTCCAAATGCAGCAGAAAAGAAACGAACATGCGATTGGTAACAATTTTACAGAGTCGTCAATAGCGGAAGCAGTGAATAACACAAGTATAGAAGTAAAATAAGAACTTTATTGATATTGCACAAGTATTACAAGTGGCCCTAGGCCGAGATTACAAGTCGCTCAGGCCCTCTCTTTGAAATAATGAAAGCGTGCCAAGTGGCTATAATTTGTGGTATAAACATAGGCGATGTTCCAATATTATGTCTTGTATATGTGTTTCAGTTCCGGACGTAAAGCTCCAAGGTTCCAGAGCGAACTCTACGCCTTAACACGCACGAAGGGTTTTCGCACCGAATGAGGTTCTCCCGCACCTTGCAAGAAATCTGGTGGATTATCAGTACATGAATGCATTGGTGGGGAGGCTTCTCGCCCGCTAGACAAATCCAAACACGTTATATAGGTTCTGTGCACCATCTATTAAGTTATCTTTCTAGTCTTGCCTTCGGATCAGTTTTATGGCATAATGAAAAGCCTAACTCGTGTGGCAGTGCGCCGTGTGTTATATGAGTAATACGGTGAGACTTACCAATTTACATCCATCATTTCCTGTCCAGAGATAAAACCAAGTTAAACTAAGTTAAACCAAGCACGAATATATGTAAGAAAATCTATGAAAATCGCATAAGCAAACATGAGTGTTACGAGTGGGTTCCTGATTCAGGTGCACGAGTTACACGAATACTCAGGTGAATTATACTCAGGTGGGTTGCAATAGATTGCTCAAGTGTTCAAATTATGCATAGATGTCGTATACTCAAGTTCGTTCAGGTGTTCCAAATTATCATATGCGATGCAATGATTCACACGCGGATTGTCGCTAAACGAGAATGACTTATTTATATGAACATGAGGTCACTGGCTTAGCCATAAAGGACGATGCCTAGTCTCGGACGGAGATGAGACGTAGCGCAAGAGTCATGGGCATTATCTACCATCCCCATCAAACATGGAGAGACTACCATAGATATTGGAGTCATACGGATTATCCAAATGCTGGATACACTACCAAGGGCCCGACCACTGAATATATTGAGTCACCCTAAATCGGGGAGCATCCTACCAATTTTGTCACACAATACTCATATTCCTCCTTGGATGGTACGATCCCGATGCCCCGACGATCGTCCGAGGAATCCATGTTATTACCTCGTGTACGAGTTATCCGTGACCATGCAAGTCTAGGGTCTCATATTCATGGGATTCATGACACAACATGTTAATTCTTGTTCAGAACGAGTATGCTCCACGAGCTGTAATTCTTGCTTTACTTGACATGATTCTCGTTCAGAGTTAAACTTGACATGGTGAAATCTTCTAGTTCGGAGATGCCTTAGCGACCTAATGGTTCCGAACACTTTCGGGTTTATACTTGCACAGAACGACTATTAGATAGTCTTTCGGCTAACTAGATGCATGCATGATATGGATAGAGTTACTTGATTATGGCATAAATTATGTGACAAGCATTGAAACAATATGAATATAACTTTAAGGTAAATATGCAGCATAGCCATACTTGTAAACATAAGTGATTTCGCTAGCACGTATCTAAGGGGTAGTGCGAGGAGTGAAACCGTACAGGGACATTATCGAGAGACATAATCCATAAGGTGAGTAGTGTAAACAAGTGACACAGTGCACTACGAAGTGTATTTAATGATATACTCGAGGCATAGTGGGGTCTAGTTGCACGAAGCTAAGGTAGCATGTGAGGGTCCATGTTATAAGCCAAGTTTTATTTCCATGTTCTAATACAAGCAATACAAGATGGGATTATTCCCTTAGCTAGGTGCATTGTATTCTTTATTAGCATGCAAGGGGTGATTCACCTAGCGACTAGCATGTATCGTCCATAATTTAAGTGTGTAGGCTAAGCAAAGACAAGTTCATCGTAGCCACCCACCTTAGTGATGATTTATCTCGGGCGAGCGATACTCCGAACGTGCCTTTGAAAGTCTAAGTCTGAACTCCTGAAGGGCCAAGTCTGAAATCATTTGCCTCAAATGAGTCTTCTCGCTGAGCAAAGCGGGTCGGGTCATTGCACTTGCGTCATTTGAATTACACCACTCAAAAAAATCTCGTCCTCGAGACTTCCTGAGCGTAAACCGTTCTATTGTATACTATCGAATCTTATCTTAAGAATATAAATCTGTGTCGCGTGTGTGATGGCTCTGACTCATTGAATGACTCTATTATTCAATCTCAGCTCTGACTCGGTCTCTACTGCGCCTTAGCGTGGAACATATCTCTTAACGCAGGGTACGGTATAATCTATCTTGAATGACGATCTAAGGCTGAGGCAAACTTATCCAAATCGTTATACTCGTCCATTCGAATCTAACATATTCACTTGTACTAGAAATCGAGACCAGCATATCATGAGTCTGGATCGTGCACATATTCAAAGCGTCCCTCAAACATATGCATTTTAACCAACTTAGCGATAGCGAAGTCTTTGCACTCAAGTTCAACATATCACTGAGTCTTGGATCGTACATACGTTCAAGGCATCCCTCATACATATGTATTCAATAAAACTAAGCGATAGAATTCGGACAAGCTACTCGGAAAAGTCTCAAGGGTTCTCGTCTTATGAATCACAATGATACCTCCAATATGGTCAATAAAAATCCAAGTAATTTCTATTCAAACCAAAAATCAAGCATTGCACTACCGTCAAGCACGATCTATCCGATCTATCGTCCATGTTCTATCATCCATTCCATTCATGTCAAACATATAACACACTTACTATTCTAATTCTAATTCTATGTCTTGCTGCCCCAATTCTATGGCCTGCTTAAGCAATACTCCAAAGTAAGTCACACAAGTTCTTTCACTTTGCACAAGTCGTCTGTCTAATTACTAGGTCATCTCACAAGGTTATAGGTACAGTTTATTCTTTCGACTTATCGTGAAAATTCGTCGTATGATGCTCGTCCAATTCCTAAGGTCAAACTATTGTTCATTTGTACGGGATATTCTACCCAAGCTCGTTTTACTCAAATTTTTAAACATCGAGCATAGATCATCCTACTCACATTAATACATTCGTTTGTACATGATCCAAGTTCGTTCAGTCAAATCTATGATATATCCATGTCGTATGACAAGCCTACCAATTCGTATGGTCTATTTCCTCAAACATGTTTGATAGAAACTATATATCCATTCTAAGTCTGGACCACGAAGCCATGATTAAATTTCCAATCATCGATCTCAATCATAAACTCTAAGTCATCCAACAAGATTCATGTATCTGTTTACGAAACCATCCAGCGTGTCTTACTCCATGTTCTAGATTAACTTATCCTTGAAATACTTCTGATTCACTTGTATTTCCAAACTCGTTTTATCGTGTCGAACCACTAGTCAAGATGATCCTTTAATTATCACGCTCCGGTCTTCCGTAAGTTCGATCATCATTGCTGGACGTGAGATCACCATGCCAATGCTCCCGCAAGATAATCGTCTTAATCCGAACGTGACACATGTACGAGCATAGAGTTGTGCTCGCACAAGACAAGAACGTCAAACGTTATGGTTATCATCGAAATGATCGAGACACCTTATCATTTATACTTCGCTTCATCCAAGATATATATCCTTTAAGTCGTGTCTGTTCATGCCGTGATCATAATTCGTCTAGACAATCGTCCAACTTTAATGTTACCGTTTAATAATTCCATAGTCCACTTCTGGCATTTCTCAACCAACTAAGTTCAAATCCCAAACCATAGTCTATTCAATTTGTTACGTTCCATTCATCGAGTTTATTTGAATAATCACCAAACATATTCCCGCGAGTTCGATTATCCTCGCCGGACGTAAAATAACCATACCAGCGCTCCCGCAGAATAATCGTTCTCGGCCGGGACTGATTGTCGAAGGTTATCTTTCGAACTAGATTCAAGATCGTTCT
Source organism: Iris macrosiphon (assembly GCA_036927795.1). Taxonomy (NCBI): domain Eukaryota; kingdom Viridiplantae; phylum Streptophyta; class Magnoliopsida; order Asparagales; family Iridaceae; genus Iris; species Iris macrosiphon. The sequence continues at coordinate 203,276,926 of JAYESA010000002.1, read as the reverse complement.
TCCAAACTCCAGATCAAATCTTTTATCGCTTACCTCTTTTATCGAACCATAATATTTTTTTACTTGTATCAATTCGTGCTATCTTCCAACTATCGATGCCATGCCAAGTCTATAAATTCGAAACCACAATATCTATTCTCGAGCTAACTTCTATTGAACGATATCCTACTCAAGTTTAATCCGTTTTGATTCAATTCAAAATTGCACGTATGATCCACCAAGTTTTCTTGACCAAGATATTGATTTTCATTACCTTGAGTCACTATTCGATATAAGCATTATCACTTGTTCAACATATTCTCAATCATTCAAACCAACTATCGCACGAGACCTATGAATTTGTTCGAACATTTCCAAAATGATCCATACACCACTCAAGAATTAAGTCATCCAATTAAATCCTCAATCGTGTTCACATCACTGGCTAGCATATTCACCAAGTCGTTCCGTAGAATTCCTGTGCGATACCTAAGCATCGCTACTAGAAATCTTAGTCTCATATATATCCTGTTGATAGTCATCCAAGTAGACCATATTTGATTTGTATTTGTCGACACGAAATATCGTTCGAGCTATTTCTCAAAATCCAAGCACGATCTCTATATTTTCCTTAGCGATAATCTAATAATATTTCTATCGGTTGCCAATCTAAGTCTAACTTATCCTTATTTGAATGATTTTCCAATCTCGCTTGCAAACTTTCTTGCACCAAAGGGTCTTGGCGTGCGATAATCAACACAACTTAACCGAAAGGCTGTGTTCATAGCTAACCGTCTGAACGATATTCTATCTCGTACACCAACTAGCTTGGTAATCATGTATAGGTATTCGGGTTCGCACATAACTTGCAAATTCTAGCACGAGTCTATTCCCACAAAGTCTAACATAAGTCGGAACAAGGGTCTTCGCATAACTATCCAGTTCAAGCAATCATACCATTCACATGCACTTTTAAAATTATTTAGACTCATTGTATATAATATCCCATGGGTCAACGAGAGAGAGCGTATGCACATAACCCACAAACGAGCTTTCAAAATTGAGAAAGTCGATAAGAAGTCCAAAGATGTAAAGCCGATGCTATGATACCAATATGTCAAGCCCTGATCTCCCGCAGGAATTGGCCGTCCCCGCTAGTCACGAATCACCGCATCAGCGCTCCCGTAGGACTTTCATTTTTATTTGGACGTGATGCCGCACGAGCACAAGCTGCGCCCGTGCAAGGCCATGATCCGAACTGACGGTAAAATGACTAAGCCACAGATTCGCACAGATAGTCCGAATATAGTAAAAAAGAAACAAACAGGCGATTGGTAACAAGTTCACAGAGTCGTTAATAACGAAAGTAGTGAATAATACAAGTATAGAAGTAAAACGAGCACTTTATTGATATTGCACAAGTATTACAAGCGACGCTAGGCCGAGATTACAAGTCGCTCAAGCCCTCTCTCTTTGAAACAATAAAAGCATGTCAAGTGGCTATAATTTATGGAATGATACATAGGCGATGTTTCAACATTATGTCTTGTATATGTGCTCCAGTTCCGGACGCAATGCTCCAAGACTCCAGAGCGAACTCTACTTCTTAGCACACACGAAGGGATTTTCGTACCGAACGAAGTTCTCCCGCACCCTGCAAACAATCTGGTGGGTTATCAGTACATGAATGCACTGGTGGGGAGGCTTCTCGCCTGCTTGAAAAATTCAAACACTTTACATAGGTTCCGTGCACCATCTATTTAGTTATCTTTCTAGTCTTGCCTTAGGATCAGTTTCATGGCATAATGAAAAGCCTAACTCGTGTGGCAGTACACCGTACGATATATGAGTAACACGGTGAGACTTACCAACTTACCATCCATCATTACCTGTCCAAAGATAAAACCAAGTTAAACCAAGCACGAATATATGTAAGAAAATCCACGAAAATCTCATAAGCAAACGCGAGTGTTACGAGCGGGTTCCTGATTCAAGTGCACGAGTTACACTGATACTCAGGTGTGTTATACTCAGGTGGGTTGCAATAGATTTCTCAGGTGTTCAAATTATGCATAGATGTCTTATACTCAAATCCTTTCAAGTTTTCCAGATTATCATATGCGATACAATGACTCGTATGTGGATTGCCGCTAAGCGATGATGACTTATCTCTGTGAACATGAGGTCACTGGCTTAGCCATAAATGATGATGCATAGTCTTGGATGGAGATAAGACTTAACGCAAGAGTCATGTGTCACGCCCCGATCTCCCGCAGGCAATCAGCCGTCCCCGCTAGGCGGGAATCACCCTCGCCAGCGCTCCCGCGGAACGATCGCTTAACCCATCCGGGCGTGATGCCGCACGAACGTGATCCACGCCCGTGCAAGGCCATGGTTCATTGGCTGGCGATTAGAGTTCTAAGCCACAGAGTCGCACAGATTGTCCGAGTGCAACGGAGTTTAGGAACGCATAGCGATTCGATAACAGGTTCACTGAGTCGACAAATATAGCGGAAGCATAGAAACAAGTAAAGTAATCTCTTTATTGATATGAACAAGTGTTACAGGCGGCGTATAACCGAGATTACAAGTCGCTCAATCCTCTCTCTCTGAAACAGTAAAAGCGTGCCAAGTGGCTACAATTTGGAATGATTGTACAGGCGATGGTCAGGCGATGTTCACAACTTATGTCTTGTATATGTGCTTCAGTCCCGGACGCACCGTTACAAGGCTTCAGAGGGAACTCCTGGCCTTAGCACGCACGAAGGAGGCGTCCGCACCGCACGAGGTTCTCCCGCACCCTGCATACAAACTGGTGGATTATCAGTACATTGAATGCACTGGTGGGGAAGCTACTCGCCCGCTCGACAAATCCAAACACGTAATACAGGTTCCGTGCACAACTATTAAGTTGTCTTTCTAGTTGCCTTAGGATCAGTTTCATGCAAACATTGAATAGCCTAACGTGTCGGGCAGTGCGCCGTGCGATGTTAGAGGGAACACGGCGAGACTTACCAACTTACCATCTCCTTCCCTGTCCAAGGCAAACACGTTAATTCACGTACGGGCAAGTATAACATTCAGGAGGCATAACATATGCAAACATGAGGGTCATTTTAACAGGATCGTTCAGGTGTTTAGTTGTTCTTGATGCGATGCAGTGACTCGCACGCGGATAGCCGCTAAGCGAGGATGACTTATCTATATGAACACGGTCGCTGGCAAAGCCATTATGGACGTAGTCGAGGACAAGGATAGCATGCTACGCGTGTACACGAGGCACACGAACACGATGCGTTACAAGCTATCCTCCCTGCACACGAGACTGCACACGAGCTCCATCCGGACCGGATCGGCCCCAGTGCCCCGGTGACCGTCCGTAAAACTAGTCCGCGACATGCAAGTCAGGGTTAACCAATCTCAGGCAACACGATTTAACCAATCTCAGGCAACACAATTTAACCAATCTCAGGCAACACGATTACACGAGATACACGAGAACACGCGTGCACTAGAACACGAGAACACGAGAACACGAGTGCACGGGAACACGAGTACACGAGTATACGGGATACTTGAATCTTGGTTCTGTACAATAACTTGTCTTGATGCATTCCCCTGGTTCGGGGCTGCCTTGGTGACCTAACGGTCCCGGATACTTGCAGGTTCGTTCAGGCACGGAACGACTACGTAGTAGTCTTCCGGGATTTGGATGAAAACATGGCAATATTCAAGCAGACAAGCATGCGTTTCTAGGAACATAAGCAGGCACGTTGCTCGGGCCCGAAGGTAGTCCGAGAGATAAAACTGTTAAGGGACTTAGCATGCGAGGGTCTGTACATAAGCAGTATTTCATTTCCATGTTCTAGCAAGCAATACAAGTCGGGATTATTCCCTTAGCTAGGTGCGTTGGATTTATTAGCATGTAGGGGGTGAATCACCTAGCGACTAGCATAAATATTCCAGATTTTATATGTGCTGGCTAAGCAAAGACAAGTTCACCGTAGCCACCCACCTTAGCGATGATTCGCCTTGGTAGAGCGATACGTCCGAGCGAGCCTCTGAAAGTCCAAGCCGGATTCCTGTAGGGACAAGTCTGGATATCCTTTGCTTCTTGATCGAGGCAAAGCAGGTCGGGACAGCTGCACTATTGCCGATTGAGTCGGCAGTCCGCTTGAGCGGAATGGGGTGTTACATCCTACCCAACTTAGAAAAAGTCTCGTCCTCGAGACTTACTAAGGACAAGCAGAAATCTAGGGTTGAGGCAATCCTAGACAAGTCGTTTGTACTTGTTTTATTTGGATATTCACTTGCACAAGCTTCGATCTTAGCATATCGCTTAGATTGGATCGTGCGCACTTTCGAAGGTACCCTCTAGCGTGAACACGTCAACCAGCTCAGTGATAGCGAAGTCTTAGCACTCGAGTTTCACCTTTTCTTGAGTCTTGGAAGGTGCACTAGTTCAAGGCGTCCCTCGAATAGATGCATTCAACCAAACTTAGGGTTAGTGAAAATCGGACAAGCTACTAGCGATACTCTCAAGGGTTCGCACAGGTTGGCTCAAAGGCCACTCGCAGCATACAACCAGACAAGCAAGCATATCATTCAAAACATATTTTGAAAGTATTTAGACTTATTGTTGGAACATCCCATCGAGGCATTGAGAGAGAGCGTGCACATAACCCACGAACGAGCTTTCGAAACAGAGATATCGAATTAAAGTCCAAAGGCGTAGAAGCCAGGCTCTGATACCAACCTGTCACGCCCCGATCTCCCGCAGGCAATCGGCCGTCCCCGCTAGGCAGGAATCACCCTCGCCAGCGCTCCCGCGGAACGATCGCTTAACCCATCCGGGCGTGATGCCGTACGAACGTGATCCACGCTCGTGCAAGGCCATGGTTCATTGGCTGGCGGTTAGAGTTCTAAGCCACAGAGTCGCACAGATTGTCCGAGTGCAGCAGAGTTTAGGAACGCATAGCGATTCGATAACAGGTTCACTGAGTCGACAAATATAGCGGAAGCATAGAAACAAGTAAAGTAATCTCTTTATTGATATGAACAAGTGTTACAGGCGGCGTATAGCCGAGATTACAAGTCGCTCAAGCCTCTCTCTCTGAAACAGTAAAAGCGTGCCAAGTGGCTACAATTTGGAATGATTGTACAGGCGATGGTCAGGCGATGTTCACAACTTATGTCTTGTATATGTGCTTTAGTCCCGGACGCACCGTTGCAAGGCTTCAGAGGGAACTCCTGGCCTTAGCACGCACGAAGGAGACGTCTGCACCGCACGAGGTTCTCCCGCACCCTGCATACAAACTGGTGGATTATCAGTACATTGAATGCACTGGTGGGGAAGCTACTCGCCCGCTCGACAAATCCAAACACGTAATACAGGTTCCGTGCACAACTATTAAGTTGTCTTTCTAGTTGCCTTAGGATCAGTTTCATGCAAACATTGAATAGCCTAACGTGTCGGGCAGTGCGCCGTACGATGTTAGAGGGAACACGGCGAGACTTACCAACTTACCATCTCCTTTCCTGTCCAAGGCAAACACGTTAATTCACGTACGGGCAAGTATAACATTCAGGAGGCATAACATATGCAAACACGAGGGTCATTTTAACAGGATCGTTCAGGTGTTTAGTTGTTCTTGATGCGATGCAGTGACTCGCACGCGGATAGCCGCTAAGCGAGGATGACTTATCTATATGAACACGGTCGCTGGCAAAGCCATTATGGACGTAGTCGAGGACAAGGATAGCATGCTACGCGTGTACACGAGGCACACGAACACGATGTATTGCAAGCTATCCTCCCTGCACACGAGACTACACACGAGCTCCATCCGGACCGGATCGGCCCCAGTGCCCCGGTGACCGTCCGTGGAACTAGTCCGCGACATGCAAGTCAGGGTTAACCAATCTCAGGCAACACGATTTAACCAATCTCAGGCAACACGATTTAACCAATCTCAGGCAACACGATTACACGAGATACACGAGAACACGCGTGCACTAGAACACGAGAACACGAGAACACGAGTGCACGGGAACACGAGTACACGAGTATACGGGATACTTGAATCTTGGTTCTGTACAATAACTTGTCTTGATGCATTCCCCTGGTTCGGAGCTGCCTTGGTGACCTAACGGTCCCGGATACTTGCAGGTTCGTTCAGGCACGGAACGACTACGTAGTAGTCTTCCGGGATTTGGATGAAAATATGGCAACATTCAAGCAGACAAGCATGCGTTTCTAGGAACATAAGCAGGCACGTTGCTCGGGCCCGAAGGTAGTCCGAGAGATGAAACCGTTAAGGGACTTAGCATGCGAGGGTCTGTACATAAGCAGTATTTCATTTCCATGTTCTAGCAAGCAATACAAGTCGGGATTATTCCCTTAGCTAGGTGCGTTGGATTTATTAGCATGTAGGGGGTGAATCACCTAGCGACTAGCATAAATATTCCAGATTTTATATGTGCTGGCTAAGCAAAGACAAGTTCACCGTAGCCACCCACCTTAGCGATAATTCGCCTCGGTAGAGCGATACGTCCGAGCGAGCCTCTGAAAGTCCAAGCCGGATTCCTGTAGGGACAAGTCTGGATATCCTTTGCTTCTTGATCGAGGCAAAGCAGGTCGGGACAGCTGCACTATTGCCGATTGAGTCGGCAGTCCGCTTGAGCGGAATGGGGTGTTACATCATGGGCTTTACCCACCATCCCGACCAAACATGGAGGGACTACCATAGATATTGGAGTCAGACGGGTTATCCATGTATAGGATGTACTACTAAGGGCCCGACCACTGAATATATTGCGTCGCCCTAAACCGGGGAGCATCCTACCAATTTGGTCATGCAATACTCATATTCCTCCTAGGACGGTACGATACCGGTGCCCCGACGATCATCTGAGAAATTCATGTTATTACCTCGTGCACGAATTGTCTGTGGCCATGCAAGTCTAGGGTCTCAAATTCACGGGATGTATAATACGACATGTTAATTCTTGATTCTTTTTCAGAACGAGTATGCTTAACGAGCTTTGATTCTTGCTTTACTTGACATGATTCTCGTTCAGAGTTAAACTTGACATGGTGCAATCCCCTAGTTCGGAGATGCCTTGGCGACTAACGGTCCCGAACACTTTCAGGTTTATACTTGCACGGAACGACTATTATATAGTCTTTCGGCTAACTAGATGCATACACGATATGGATAGTGTTACTTGATTATGGTATAAATTATGTGACAAGCATTGAAACAATATGAATATAACTTTAAGGTAAACATGCAGCATAGCCATACTTATAAACATAAGTAATTTTGTTAGCACGGGTCTAAGGGGTAGTGCGAGGAGTGAAACCGTACAGGGATATTATCGGACGACATAATCCATAAGACGAGTAGTGAAAACAAGTGAGGCAGTGCACTACGAAGAGTATATAATGATATACTCGAGGCGTAGCAGGGTCTACTTGCATGAAGCTAAGGTAGCATGCGAGGGTCCATGTTATAAGTGAAGTTTTATTTTCATGTTCTAACACAAGCAATACAAGATAGGATTATTATCTTAGCTAGGTGCGTTGTATTATTTATTAGCATGCAAGGGGTGATTCACCTAGCGACTAGCATGTATCATCCATATTTTAAGTGTGCAGGCTAAGCAAAGATAAGTTCATCGTAGCCACCCACCTTAGCAATGATTCATCTCGATCGAGCGATACTCTGAGCGAGCCTTTGAAAGTCTAACTCTGAATTCCTGAAGGGCCAAGTCTAAAATCTTTTGCCTCAAACGAGTCTTTTCGCTGAGCAAAGCGGGTCGTTGCACTTTCGCCATTTGAATCGGCTATCCGCTTGAAAGGAATAGGTCGTTACAGATCGTCTGCAGGAACTAAGACCTTGTGCAAAAGTTTTTCGTGACCAAGAGAATTCTACTAACTTATCAATCGAGGCAGTTTAAGGTGACACAAGCACGAGACAAGTAACATGGCATGATCTATTTTGCATAGTCTCCCTAATCAGTTTATTGTATAGCAAAGTGTGTTCTATACATACTACAATAATAGAAGAAGTATATATATTATAACTATAATTGAACACGATGAGAGAACATACTAAGCGAACTAGCATGCAATAAGGTAACCGTTCACAAGTTGATTGACACGCATTGAAGTAATCCAAGTCTATTTTTTCTCTTCATCTTAACGTCTTTTAGTTATTATGGTATCGTTTGATCGAAATAATCAAGAAGGCAAGGTTTTTAGATGTGAAGACTTGGAAGAAGGATCAACAAATCGAATTATATCCACTCACTAGTTGGTGGAGAGAGGAAAGGAAAGAGGTGCTTCAAGACTCCGGTCGTGCATCGCCTACTACACGATCACCTACATTGCCATAAATAGATGATCAATACCTCTTCTCCTCTTTCCAAGCTCGAAACGAAAATGCAGTTCTACGAACGAAAGAAATAAAATCCATCAAAACTGTTCAAGAAAACACAAATCCGAAAACCAACTCAAAAGCACGAAAGCAACAAGGCGACAGAGAAAACTAGGCAAAAAAAAACTTGCAGCGGAGAGGTCACTCTTGACCCTACCGCTAAGTCCATTCTTGGGGCACGGTCTACTGAATATGAGAATCGATTCCGAAGAAGCAAATCTATAACGAGAAAAAAATCTTGATTCAATCTATCCCGATCGAAAAATACCGAAATTATTTCTTAGCCGCGTTTCCCGAAAAGGGGGAACGGGACACCACACTAGAGCGACAATCTCCTCCGCTCCAAATTCAATCACCGGATCACCATTATGGAACGAGATAGAGCACAGAGGAAACATCTGAGGAGTCGAAATAGGCACTCCAACAACAGCCTCCAAGAAGGATCTACCCGTTGGATGGGTAGCGATCCTCGGCACAAGTGGGAAGGGTAAAAGCGACTGAGATTATATATACACACACACACACTAAAATGGATTTTGTTTATCATTATTGATTCATTAAAAAATATGCAAAATTTGACTATAAGTGTCTTTTAATATTTCTAATAATAAATACCTAAATACGTGCAACACACTTTTATATATATATATATATATATATATATATATATATATATATAGAGAGAGAGAGAGAGAGAGAGAGAGAGAGAGAGAGAGGGGGGGGGGGGGGGGAGTTTAGACAATTTGCAGCAGAGAGGACATTTTTTAGAAAATTGTATGTAAAGAGATGGGTGCCACTACTAGTGGCGTCCCATGATCAAAATTGGCCAAATGCCATTTAGATTGGCGCCCCACTTTATTAATTTTTTTAACGATCATTTTTTTATCATTTTAATTCAAACGATATAATTTTCAACTGTTGTAGTTCTATAAAGGAGGAAGTGGAAGAGTTTTTCATTCATACTTCTAAATCTATTCTTTCTCAACTGGATCCTAAACTCTCAAGCTCCTAGGCTCACAAGTTCTCTATTTTACAAACTTAACAATATATAATCTCTATATTAAAGTCTAAGAATATGGTGCCTTGCATAGAGATGTAGTAAATGGGCCATACTATAAATAAGGTTTAACCCAAATTTTTATAATTCATCGTAGTATTACATTAGATATTTACGTATTCTGATTAGTGAAAGTTTTTCTTTTGTTCAAAAACGTCATTTTTAAGGACGTTTCTATGCTATGTATGCAATTTTAAAACTTTTATGTTCTGGATGCAATTTTTTGAACTTTCTATGCTTTATACACAATTTTGCTATTTGTCTCCCAAAAAATTTGGAAGATGTCATCTTCTATTATGTGGCATCTGACATGACAGTTGACATGATAATTTTTAATTCAAAAAATTAATCACCCAAAAAAATTTAAAATTTAACATTTAAATATTAATTTAAATTTTATCATTAAAATTTGTTATATCATTTGTCATGTCATATAACATAAAATGGAAGATGGTATCATCCAAATTCACAAATAGTATTTTTATAAGACTTCAAAGAGTGGATGCCGTCTGTTTTAATCAGCTTCCTCCTGTCCACTTCCATGCAGATCTCTATCACCCACCAACCAATGTAATTAAACTCAATTATATATATTGTTATTAGAGTAATGCTAAGGGACGTCAATATCTCACCACATTTGTAACCATATAATATGACAATTTATGTGTTCATAAATATTTAATGCAGTGGTTCCATTTTTGTATCATGTAGTCACCAGCATCCCCTATCATTACTCTTATTATTAACATCGTCCATGTTTTGATTTATTATTCTCATTGGAGACTTGATAGTTCCTATAGCCAATTTCTCTCCGAGTACATGGCCCACAATGAACTATTCAACTAACGTTCCTTGAACCTTCCTCCAGAAAAGGATCAGATTTTAGGAGTGACAGGTTTTGTTCTTGAAAATTTACTGTAGAACCCCAAAGAGACGAGATTTAAATTGTTATATATTTGTCTTGCCCAACTAAATTTACTGTAGAACCCTGGTCGACAAATAGGGACCTCAGAATTTAGAGGAAATCGTGTCATGTCATAGCTTTAAAAAATACGATTTTAAAAGTCGTACTTATAACACTCTTCGAATCATACTTGGATCTGCGAGTCCATATAGGAGACGACTTTTCGAACAAGACTCTTTGCTCGACAAATAGAGACCCTAGAAAAAGTTTACCATTTAGTTCAAGATTTAGAGGGAACCATATCAGATCATAGCTTCAAGAGTCGTGATTTTAGTAAGTCGAAACACTTAGTAATGTCCCAGCGGTAATAAAATGGTCCTTTGAGTCTCCAATTATTGACCGTGTTTGCTTTGGACAGAAATGCATGACTAGCAAAACAAAAATACATAAAGAGTTCAAATGAAACGTAACTGTAATCCAAATTATCCAAACTAGTTTCATCCAGTTGATAAAAAGTAAGAAAAGTGACAACCATGCATGCCTAAAACAAAATCTGCCACCAGAAATAAGTGCTGGATCATAAGATTGATGCACTTGCAGATGGGGCAAGCAGAGATTGGATTAGCCATAATTCATTCAAATGACATCTAAAATTTCCTCTAAATCTCTTGCAATCTCCATGAGAAGTCCTGAACTCTTCTTTCTAGCACAACATTTCAGACCAAAGTACGCCAGAAACTCGCTCACATCAGCAGGCCAATGCCCGGCTGTAGGATCAACCATTGTACCTATTGATTTCTCTTTATAAGCAATACGAACCTTTGGTACAATTCCAATAGTTTCCATTCCAGTCAAGAGTTTCATGATGGTAGCTCCAAATGAGTACACATCGCAGCTTGGCGTGAGAATCCCCGTCTTCATAAACTCGGGGTCTATGTAACCTAACGTGCCTTTGGGCGTGGTGTCGAGGAACGCGATGGTGGTCGTGCCTTCTGGTAAGAAACGACATAGACCAAAATCAGCTAGCTTGCTGACGAAGTTAGCATCGAGAAGAATATTAGCAGGCTTGAGATCACCATGGACCAATGGTTGGGGCTTATTGGAGTGGAGGAAGAGGAGAGCCGAGCAGATCTCGTAAACAATTCGAGTGCGCATCTTCCATGTGAGAAGTCTAGGATTATTCTTGAGACAATCTCCTACGCTTTTATTTGGAAGGAATTCGTAGACGAGAGAGCGGAGTTTGAAACAAGCTCCTATTAGCTTGATAAGGTTTGGATGCCTCATTTGCCCTAAAACCTCAATCTGTAAGGGAAAAAAATTCACATAAGGAAATATTTATATAATCATGAATGCTAACAATTGAATTCATCTCTTAAAGGAACTTGACATAATCTATTAAAATTAACAAGTTCTAAACTATTATAATTAGCAACTAAATTTCTTGAACTTTTTCCAATTTACAACTTGGGACCCATGCCTTGTTAACAATGGTAACTTTCTATTTTTTAATGATACACCCCCCACCCCCTACTTTACTAGTGAAGGTGGTGGAGGGTAGCAAGTTAAAAATCGAGAAAAGTTTATGAAATTTAGTTGATAATCATAAAAGTTTAGGGTAAAACTAGTTAATTTGAAGGGTTTAGGAGAACAAATTGCAAAACAGGAAAAGTTTGGAATATTTAACTGAAACTAGCCTAATTATTTGGACATGAAATGTATAACTGTTCAATGTACCTCTTGAAGGAACTCGGCTATCCCCTGCTTGCCATTGGGGTCTAACATCTTTATAGCAACATCAGCGTTGTCAAGGAAACCTCTGTAAACAACCCCATATCCTCCTTGTCCAATCTTTGATGACTCGCTTAAACCATTTGTTGCACTTTCAATATGGTAGTTAGTGAACAATTTGATGCTTGACGCCTCGCTATAAGGAAGAGAATGTTCGAGCGACTGTATATTAGAAAATAGGAAGTGCAATGTGTTAGTGGCCAATGAAAATATAAGTGTGGTACGGTGATACACTGATACAAGTGAATTGTGGATGATCAACCTCTGGTTTAGTCTTTTTCCAGAGTTGAAGTATATCTGAAAAGCAATTATTATCAACTTCTTGCATATCTTCATTGTGCAGTGGTACCTCAATTTTAATCCAAAGTTTTTGTTTCCTATTAAAGGATTACATATTTGATTAGAAAAGAGGGGATCACGACATCAAGAGTGAATAACTATGCAAGAGTAGAACCAGGCTAATCTCTTGTGGAGTAGGGGCCAGACAATGATTGACCAGTTTATAGGTTTATCAGGTCTGAGTAGCAATTCAATGGAACAGTCATAATCTAACAATTAGATTATATTTGATATAGTTGACACACAATCAAGTATAATTTCTTGTGGTATGTGGAATCTATGTCATCTAAAAATATGACACACAATCAAGTATAATTTCTTGTTTTTGATCTACCAGAAACAGAATAGGAACTAGTAGCAAGTTGTCACACTTCATGTATCAAATACAGTTAGCTTTATCTTGCATCTTACCTAAATTTGTTAATTTGATATAGTTGACCCACAATCAAATATAATTTCTTGGGATATGTGGAATCTAATGGCATCGTAAAATATAATCAATAGTTCCTATTAATTCCTATCTGGCATAATGTAAGAGCTAGTCTTTGATCTACCAGAAGCAGAATATGAATTGGTACCAAGTTATCACACATTCAAGTATCAAATAGTACGGTTCGGTTTTCCTTACATCTTATCTAACTCTGTTAGTTTCTTGATTATCTGCAATGTCGATGCTTTAACAAGGTGGGTGAGATTTTCTCTGAATAAAATGAAAATTTTGTCTTTGGAATAACAAATGCTTGAACCCAAGATCTTCCCTAAAAAAATTTAAGGCCTCAAGCTTTGGTTGCCAACAATGCTATATACACCTAAAAAATCGACAGGAACTAAGGGAAAAAAAAAACTTACAGTACTAGACATAGGTGGACTTTCCTTTACATCTTCAAGACTTTGCGAAGATCCCTCTTCGGCTTCCTTGTGGACTACTGATGGAGGATTGGCAGGGATAAAGAGCACACGCATCTTAAACTCCTCAATGACCTTACCGTGGCTCTTTTGGAACTGAAATACAAAAAAAAGATTCATGATAAAGTCCGTCTGAACAATTTTCTCAAAAAATTCCCAACTACTGCACCAAAACTGCAGAGTTGTGACAATGGTCGGTCATTATTTATATTATTCCCAACAATTCACATAAAAGGGAGTACAAAGCAATTTACCATTTCTGAGGTTAGGTCCTCTGCTGTTGCGCCATCCCACGCGAGGAAACTCTGGACAAGGAACTTGTCCTTGCATAGCATGTCAACTGGAGCCTCCGTCTGGGGAGCCATTGTGATTATAGCATCGCATGTTGAGCCAGGGAGAATGATTCCCACATTTGGACGCACAATATACTTGTCCGGATCGGTGACTTTGAACTATATACAATTTGTAGTATGAAACATTATGCATCGAACAATTCACATTGATATATGACTATATATATACCCCTAAGATGTAATAATATAAGCAACAGGAAAGAATGAGCAATTAATTGAAGAACACAAGTAACTAGCTAGCTCGCTAGCTAGGTTAATTACCTTGAAGGCAACAAACTGATCAGTGTTGTTGGTCAGTTGAATGCAGCATGATTTCTTACTGTTCAATTCAACTTCAAAACAAAATAAAACATAATAAAAAATATAATTAAAGTGAGCAAACAATGGCAAATTTGAGCAAAATAAAATAATTTGGTGAAAATGACATAAAAACAGATGCAGAAAGAAACCCAGCCAAATAATAAACTGAGAACAGTAAACAAACACATATATCATATTAACATTAGATACAAACTAATTTCCACTTGAATTCCTTCAACTTTCACCAACTTGCGTAATTCCTTCTTGTATTCTTATGTTAGACTATTCATTTTTACTTGATTTGTATATATGCCTACGATTAACGATGCTGATCACCAATTATATTAAGATAAAATGGTTTTTCTCACCATTCGATCAACGTAAAATTAATATTCTTCAATATATATTGTAAATGTGCACAAAAGATTTCGTGAGCAGAAATACATATATTTTAAAAGGAAAAAATGTGTGGAAATAAAGCTTACATGGAAACTGCAGCATCGTTGGACTGATGCTAAGAAGATTGTTGCTGCTCATCGTCGTCATTTAGATGAAATTTTGTTCTGTTCTAGGAAGAAGAGAGATGGGAAGAAGAAGAAGCAGCAGAAGCAGCTCTCTCTTCCCCTCCCTCCTCTTGGTCTTTGACCTTTTGCAACTAGTATAAAACTATTTAAGTTTTTGTTTTGATGTTGGCTCAACAATAATTAAGACTTAGTTAATCATGTACAAGTTGTTAGTCCCGAGGCTTAACCAAAGATGAAAGAACGTGTGGTCGAGATCAGAGGTTCACACAAAAGTTTTTATTCTGACTATTATCGATTTCCACGAAAAACTATATAAGGATTCTGATTACAACTTGCTCTCAAGATTACAAAAGAATCATAATTAACCAAATTCTCGTTCTTCCTTGCAATCGTAGTTGCAGACGGACAAAACAAAGTTATAATAAAACGAAAATTACCTTCGTTCTTCCTTGCAAAACGCAGTTGCAATCAGAACGAACCAAGAAAAAAATGAGAAGAAGACAGAACAAAAAATTATTCTTGTTGGAGCGGTGAAGACCACCGTTGCTCAAAGCAAGATTCGTCCTCTATCGACGATCTGCTCCCAAGAGCCAACAAGTTCAAAAGAGAACTTCTAGAACACTCGTAGTCATCTCTTTGTGTGACTCGAACGGACTCATTTGGACTCCTCTTTCTCAACTTTTTGGTCTGTCTCAAAATGAGGCTAGAGGGCTCTTTATATAGGGAAGGATGGAAGCCCATCCTCCTCTTCTTTCCGATGTGGGACTAAAGAGCTAATATACAAAATTGATTTTCCATAATCGCAATCCAATGCATAGCCCACTCAGCGTCCGTTCAACACGAGCTCAGCGTCCGTCCAGCGCCAGCTCAGCGTCCGTTCAACACTCGATCAGCGTCCGTCCAGCGCCCGCTCATGCAACACGCACATGAAACATGCGCATGCAACCCAAGCATAAAACTCACGCATAAAACGATCGCACGAGCGCAACAACAACGCACAAACGCCTTGCGACGATGTTGACGTGCTAAGTGCAAAGTGTGCCAACAAAGCGCCACTTTGTGCCCTTGAGTCCGAGTCCGAGTCCGAGTCGCTAAGTCCCTTTGGGGCTTAGCTCCTATGGAAATAATTCCAAGAGCATAACAAAAATTATAAATGCTTTCATAAGGAGTTAACCTTTTTTCCTCCTAGAAAAATACCCCCACATGGCACCCATGTGCCCCACCACACCCCATGTGCACACCTCAACTCATACAAAGTATTATATTAAGATACCCACTTGGTGGTGTAGCCAATGTGGGACTATCTTTACTAGTCCAAAGGCAAAAATACCAACAATCTCCCACATATCTCAATATATATGGGTTGAGCGTTCTCTACAGTGACTACCCATCATGCATTAGGATAGATGTCGCTTCGACTTGAATCTTCCCGCATGGGTCGAACAACAGTATGATACAAGAATGGATTAAGCCTTAAATTCTGTACCATAGCTGCAATTCTTTTCACTTACACAATGACATCAGCTGTGCTTCCGGTTACACATTAAATGTCCTGTGCACGCCTAGTTTTGGTGTATGTATTTTGGGCATTTACAAGTTTTTCCTCAAGAGACGGCCTATATCTCTTTCCATACACTCTAGGTGAGTTCTTTTAAAGAGTCCTTTGGCATGAAGTCTCGAGCTTCCTTGCGGTGCTACTCCGCTATGACATGGTCCAAAGCCGAGGCTAAACCTCATCCTGTTGTCATGCCACTGTAGCATGAGGTTCCAGCCTCTTTGTAGTGCCAAACTATCCAGCATGAAGCCTTGCGCTTCCTTGCGGTGTTACGCCGCTGTGACATGGCTCGTGCAGCCGAAAATTTACATCTTTTACCTCTGTGGTGTCACACCACTGTAACATGAGGACACCAACCTCTTTGTAGCTACACTCTTCATTCTACAAAATTAGGCTACCTTCCTATGTGCGGTGCTACGTCGCTGTGACATGGCTCGCGAAGCCGAGGTATTACCCTTACCGAGGAACCTCTTGGTAGTGTCACCCACTGTAGCATGGAGACCTTACTCTCCTTTGTAGTGTTGCGTTCCCGTGCTTCCTGTTAAGCACACCAGATATTCAAAATGCCTGAGAACTCATTAAGGCATCTAAGCCATCATCCCACAGGACTTATTCTACACAAAAGAATAATTAGTAGACAATAGTGGTTCTGGGTCCGTAAACCCTCAATATCTCAGAGGACTACCCACTTTTTCTGATATTCTCCCTGTCAATGGTCCCCCCTTGAACCAATATCTAGATGCCTAATAGATTTCTTTTTGAACTAATAACATAAAACTAAATGGTAGGATTACAAAGATACAATATCAGAGGTCCTCCAAACCAAATATATGTTGTCTCATTGACTATATGCGGTGTTACGCCGCTGTGACATGAACCAAAGTTGAGGTTCACTCCCTTGTATGGTGTCACATCACTATAACATGGAGTACTACCCTCCTTTATAGTTCTTAGGATCAGCTGGCGCTGGAGGCCTTACATGAACGGATCTGCCAGACTCTCCTGGCTCCGACCATCAAACACTGTAATGATCTACGCTAGCTGCGCTCATTCAGTGTCCTTTACTGGCCCTTGAGGCCTATCATGAACGGATCTGCCAGATTTACCTGACTCTGATCATTAAAGCACTGTAATGTTCCACACAATCTGTACTCATTCAGTGTCCTATGTTCTATCCACATAGTTCTCTTCAAATTGTTAAAGAGATGAACATATGCCACTACTGCAGCTTCCTGGTTTTCACAGTATGTCGGTATCACCCGAATCTGTGTACTAACCATAGGGAGATCATCTGAGGGCTTCTAGAGCCATTCTGCTTTATATGTTGCAGCTTGATAGTGCAAAAAACTCTGAGAGTAAAGACTGCTGCTTTGACTTCCACGATATAACAACACCACCCTTGGAGAAGTCACGTCCTCCTGTGGATCTTTCACTCTTCTTTCCTGAGCACCAACTGGCATCACCGAAGACTTCCTTCATATCTGGATAACTGCTATAGCACATGATATACTACTGAGTTTCTCTTGAGAATTCTGATGACTCTCTTCACAGATTTCAGTGTTCAACACATATACTTCTTGTGAACTGACTCAACATCCCTACAACAAAAGCTATGTCAGGCCTGATGGTACACGCTGCTTGAATCATTCACCTGATAATGCTCGAGTATACCAACTGTCTGACATTTTTTCTTAGATTTTACTTCATATTCATGTCATACCTGAGGGGATCGTCCCTGATACCCAAAGCGTGTGATCAATATTTTATGGTGAGAGCTTGTGACTAAGCAAGCCCACCTGACATCCAGATTATCTTATATCCTTAGGATGACATCCGCAATCCCATGTCATGAGTTTGGACAAAAATGACATATTTGTTAGTGACACTTTTGTGTCCACAACTGGGACTAGCAAGTCATCTACATAGATACAAACGATGACTCCTCCATTATCAGTGAACTTCGTGTACACACACTTGTCCGTCTCGCTGATCCTACGATAACTTTGACTAAATAACTTGTCAAACTCCTGCTGCCACATCCTGGGTATTGCTTCAGGCAGTATCAAGATATCACCCACTCGCAGACTATCTTCAAACCTGAATGACAATAGTTTTGACTGTTGTCCGTGAATCTCTCATGTCTGTCTTCATCCAAGACTTGTTGTCTTCCCATTATCTGATAAATATTCACCTTGTGAATAACAACTATGACAATCATTATCCTAATCTATAACACCTTCATCGAGGTGCCAAAGAACTCAATCCCATATTGTCTGAGAAAACCCCTAGGCAGATAGCCTTGTCTTCAACTCAAATGTTCTATCTGCTTTCATCTTCATCGACTTAAAGATCTGATAAGCATCTGATTGGTTTAAATTCTTCAGGCAGATTGACCAACACCCAAGTTTGGTTGGAGGTTATTGAATCATACTCATTATTTATAGCCTCCCTCCAGAAGATAGCATCTCTGGTCTTCATCGCCTCATCATAGGTAAGCGGATCTGCTTCCATATGATAGGTGACAAAATCTTCTTCGAAGTCCTTCACTCTTCTCACTCGCTTAGACACCGGCTCTGCGAGTTCTGGTTCGATCCTTGTCGTTGGGATGACAACTTCTTCTTGGACTACATCTTCGTTGGAAGCTTCAGCCTCCTATGCACCCACACTATTTTTCGAAATATCCGCGCTAACAATGTTCTTGTGCCTTGCAAATATATCTTCGAGGAGTTCTACGTCGCGAGATTCAATGATATGATTTAGTTCAATATCAAGAAATCTTCGAGCATTACTCTTCTCAGCATCACCCTGAAAGATTGTTTTCGTAGTCCTCGATTCCAGTTTCTGAATCTTTAATTCCGGAAGCTTCATAGACGCCAGACACCCCCACACTCGAATGACATTCAAGTTGGGTCTGACTCTGAACCAGAGTTCCTGAGGAGCGACATCTGAAGTTGCGTATAGCACTCTGTTCAGAATGAACGTAGCCGTCAGCACAGCTTCTCCTCAAAAGTAGTTTGGAAGACCCGTAGTCAACATTATTGAGTTCATCATCTCTATCTACGTCCTATTCTTCCTTCCAGATAACCCCACACTTGGATGACGTTCAAGTTGGGTCTGACTCTGAACTAGATTTTTTGAGGAGTAACATCAGAAGTTGCGTATGGCACTCTATTCAGAATGAACGTAGCCGTCAGCACAACTTCTCCTTATAAGTAGTTTGGAAGACCCGTAGTCAACAATATTGAGTTTATCATCTCTATCAACGTCCTGTTCTTCCTTTCAGCTACTACATTTGATTGAGAAGAATACGAAGCAGTTGCCGCATTGAAAATTTTATTTTCTTTGTAGAATGATGCGAATTCAATAGACCTATACTCTCCGTCTAGATCACTTTTGAGTCTCTTGAGTTGTTGTTCCATTTGAAGTTCAGCCTCAACCCTGAACTTCTCGAATGCTTCATATTTTAACTAGAGCAGATAGACGAATGCGTACTTCGAGTAGTCATCGATGAAAGTAATAAAGTAATTTCTTTTGGCCTTTGTGGAGAACTGCTTGAAGTCACAGATATCTGAGTGAACCAACTCCGGAAGATCTGTACTTCGGTTTACCTATTTGAACGGTTTTCTTGTGATCTTTGTCTGTGCACAAACCTTAAACTTCTCCACCTTCTTACCCCAACATTTGGAGATAAATCCTAGACTAGACATCTGGCAGTACGAAGTACATGTCCTAGTCTGGGATCCCACAACTCTTACAATGAGACTTCAGTCACAAGCAGAAGCTCGAACATCCATTTGAAACTGAATACCTTATTTTAAAGTATGTCTTCTGCCAAGATATCACCATCTGGAAAACATGGATGTTCACCCTCAAGTCTGCAACAGACTTCCTGAGATCAGGTCCTTGGTAATCACTGGTACGTTGCACAAGCACTCATTTGACTATAACTTCTCGAAGTTCAGAACCATTGTCCCAATCCCCAGATCCTCTGATTGATCCTTGCTTACCATCAAGACCTTCACCACTAAAAGGTTCAACCTTGATCAACAGCTCTTCCTAAGGCACATGTGGCTAGATGTACCAGTTTTCATCCACTGGTCAGCAACCACGCCATATGACTTAACCTGTGCAATCATAGCAACCAAGTTAAGTAATCAATAGAACCAAGTTTAGTTATACCTTGCTATATTGGTTCGGATTGGTTCTACTTCCAAGTTCTAATTTCAGCCATGCGTCAAGTCCTGTATAGTGCAGTGACCTTCATGTGCATAGGCCACCATGCGCCAATCCATACGCATAAGCTACAATGCGCTAATCCATACACATAGGACACCATGCGTCAATCTATACGCATAAGCCATCATGCGCCAATCCATGCGCATAAACCTTCATGCGCGTCCTGCATGCGCAGAGACCATCACGCGCATTGAGACACTATATGTCCAGCTCTGCTATGCGCCAAGATGCCAAGACTTCTAATGCGCTGCCATGCGCCAAGTCTTGCAAAGCACCAAGTCATGTCATGCGCAAAGGTTTGCCCCTTGTGCGCATACTCTGCAATCCTTGGTCATCTTATAATCCTCCTTCAAACTGGAATGCGCGTCCTTCAGTCGCTATCTCCTCCATCCTCGAAAATTGTAGGGACTGACAACTCACTTTCAATATTTGACAAAGGATTCCTTCCCTCATCCAAATGTTCGAAGTGAATTCCGTCAATCTTCTCAAGTTTGTAAAAACTTGTGTTCAGAAGACTTTGAACGGATGTTCCCCATCTTTATTCGGATCTTGCTTTAAGATTGTTAGTCCTGAGGCTTAACCAAAGATGAAAGAACGCATGATCGAGATCAGACGTTCACACATAATTTTTTACTCTGACTATTCTTAATTTTTACGAAGAACTATATAAGAATTCTGATTACAACTTGTTCTCAAGATTATAAAAGAATCAGAATTAACCAAACTTTTCTTTCTTCCTTGCAATCGTAGTTGCAAACGGACAGAACATAGTTACAATAAAACAAAAACTGTTAGCCCATCCGGTCTCAATCAACTTAATTTTGATAGTTAACTAAACCATGCATTGATATGTAGTGATCTGAAGCCTCAGTACTGCTATTACATGTCATCTATATTTTGTCTATTCAATGTAGTCTTTCATTTATTTGAGTCTAGGACTGATGTAAGCTGAGTCACACTGGCAAATCCTAAATACCTATACCCAGATACCTAGTTCACTCAAATGAACCAAAGAACATATCCATAAAAGCAGTCCATATTCATTTACAAAGTATACCATACTTAGAGATTGAATTCGGGCCGAACTCATGTCGAACTCGGACCAAACTCGGTTACCCTTTTGGTATAAAATCAACCAGTTCAACAGCTCCTGATTTCTTGGCCCAACGGTTGGAAATTTAAATTAAACCCTGATCGAATTCTGTCCGAATTTTGTTTGCCTACACCCTATAAATAGGATTGGAATTCTAAATTCTTACATACTCAAGCATTCTTAAGTCTTCTATCCTATTGTGAGCAAACCCCTAAAGATTTAACTTTCCTATCTCAAAGAGCAACTTTCTAGCCTTTCTAGTGCCAAGTGCGATCTCGGTCTAGAAGTATTTTGAGTTGTAAAGAGATTTGTTCGATCAGTTACACTCTCTCTCTCTCTAAGCTATGAAGTTGCAAGATTTTGGATCAAACCTCGTGGTGTAAAGAAGTGGCGAGCCTTCGGATCAAAGCTTGTGATTCACTATTGGTGATTATAGTGGAGAAAACTCCGAGCTTGAGTTCTCGGGACTGGACTAGTCCTCTCAGAGGAAAACCAGTATACATCTTGGTGTTTGCTTTCTCTCTCTACTTTACTGCTTTACTTTATTGTCTTTATATACACTGTTAGTTAGCAACTGCATTCATTCTGATAATCGTAAATTTGGTAGATTATTCCGCTGTACTCTATTCACCCCCCTCTAGTATCAGAGCAAGTTCTCTTCATATTTGGCTTAACATCCTAAGAGACTTATGGCAACTGTTAGATCTATCCACACCAACAATGGTGAAAGCCAGTCCACAAATAGGTCACCCTTATTTGATGGTACTAACTATACATACTGGAAGACACGTATGGGCTTCTACCTAAAGTCACTGGATTTTGAGCTTTGGACTGTAGTAGTAGAAAGATACAAGAAGCCACCTAGAATAGTCATAGATAGTAACCTTATAGAGAAGACTCATGATAAGTACACAGAAACCGAAAAAGAAGAAGCTAGTCTTGATGCTAAAACTATTAACGCTCTATTTTGTGTTGTAGATAGAATTAAATTTAACAGGGTCTCCACTTACGAAATTTTATACGAAGTATGAAAACTTCTTGAGGTCACCCATGAAGGAACCTCCCAAGTGAATGAATCAAAAATAAGTCGTCTAACACAAGAGTATGAAGCATTCAAGATTAAGAAAAATGAGACGATTACTCAAATGTTCACGAGATTCCTCGACATCGTCAAACCTCTATTATCACTCGGCAAGGAGTAAAGCAATCCCGAGAAGATTCGCAAGGTACTCAGGGGACTCACCAAGAACTGGAATCCCAAGGCCACCGCAATCATAGAAGGGAATGATCTTACCACGATGACCCTCGAGACGCTCATGGGCAAGCTGATGACTCACAAGCTAGATCTCAAGAAATTTGAAGAACCCACTCCCAAGGAGAAGAAGATCGCTCTAAAGGCACATCACAAAAAGATCACCAACTATAACTCTG
Source organism: Iris macrosiphon (assembly GCA_036927795.1). Classification (NCBI taxonomy): domain Eukaryota; kingdom Viridiplantae; phylum Streptophyta; class Magnoliopsida; order Asparagales; family Iridaceae; genus Iris; species Iris macrosiphon. Next base: position 203,254,020 of record JAYESA010000002.1, on the reverse strand, counting down.
ACGACAATGAGTCTCAAGATGAGAAAGTTGCCTTGACCACCAGAAACTTCAAAAAAAATTTAAAGCTTGAGAAATCAAAGAAGAAGGAGCCAACTGACAATAGTGATGAAGAGCCTATATGCTACAACTGTAAGAAGACAAGGAATATAAAAAAAGATTGTCCAACCCTAAGAAAAGGAAATTATCACAATTACTCATCCAGAAGAACATCATCATGGAAATATGCAAACACTAGTATTTGACACGAAAGTGAAGCTAGTGAATCTGAAGAAGAGAATCATCGAGAAGTATCAAACCTATGCTTCATGGCATTAGCTGATCAGGTAACGGATAACAACTCATATAATAATTTTACTTTTTATGAACTAGGTAATGCTTTTAGTGATCTGCTTGATGATTTTAGAAAACTTAGAAATAAGTACAAGCATGCTAAGAAAGATGTTCAAGAATGTCAAACTGGAATAAAGAGACTAACATCTCTACTAAGTGAAGTAAAGGATACCTCAAACGATTCAGGCAAAAATTCTAGATTTAAGCTTAACCTCCATGAGGCACTTGCCAGTCTTGACAAGAGCTCTCAGGAGAATGCTAAACTTAAGGAAGAACTTGAATCTAAAAAAAAGAAGTATTCCATTGCTGCACGTAGAATATATGCTCTCACTGCTAAATATGATAAAATATATGCTACCTCTAAAAAAATTAAAGATTTGATTGGATAAATAGGTCGAACAAACCTTCCCCCAACCTAACACGAGACACGTAGCAAGACAAAAGAACACTCACAATTATGCTCCTACCTACATACATAACAGTTCATGCAATCATCATGCACATAGAACCAAATACAATCATGCATTCTATTATAGAAAACTACAAAGAATTGTTCCACACAATCATGCATTCAATTATAGAAGACCACAAAAAAATGTCCCACACAACCATGCATTTTATCCACATAGACCACAAAGAACTACTTTACACAATCATATCTATCATGCTGCACCAAGCATCAATCACATAGCTATATGTCACTACTGTGGTAAGAAATGACATATATCTAGATTCTGTAGAACAAGAAAATTAGTAGATATGAATGTTTATGCATGGGTACCAAAAACTAACACAGCAGGACCCTCAAGAAAATGTGTACCAAGGGTTACATCTACAACTCATTTTGTAGGTGGACCAACCCTCTCATGCTAGAAGCAAGTGGATTCTCGATAGTGGTTGCTCACGACATATGACTGGTGATGCTAACCTATTTGCAATACTATCGATGAAGAAAGAAGATTATGTCTCCTTCAGCAATAACCTCAGAGGACATATTATTGGTAATGGTAATATAGGTGTTCCTCCCTATCCTGTCATAAAAGACGTTTGTCTAGTAACCAAATTAAAACACAACCTACTCAACATCAGTCATCTAGCTGACCATGGTTATGGTAAAAATAAATGTTCTATTTATAAAAGATCCACTGGTAAGGTTATCTTTGAAGGGATCAGGGAAAATAATATTTTCTATCTTACAAAAGACACTAACAATGCAGGCAAATGTCTATACGCCAACAAAGATGACAGCTGGCTATGTCATATGCGTCTAGGACACGCAAACATGGACACTATTGCAAGACTATCTACAAAAAAACTCGTAAGAGGCTTACCAGAGATTACTTTCAAGAAAGATATGGTATGTGCTGACTGTGAAAAGAATAATGCTACTAAATCTTCTTTTAAATCAATCAACTCTGTAAGTACCTTTAGACCTCTCCAACTCTTGCATATGGACTTATTTGGACCTAGTAGAGTCGCCAGTCTTGGCGGTAAGCTTTACGCTTGTGTTATTGTTGATGATTTTTCTATATACACATGGGTTTATTTTTTTGCAAATAAAAATGAAGCATTTTTTGAATTTGTCACTTTTTGCAAAAATGTTCAAAACGAAAAAGGTTTCATGATTACTCGTATCCGAAGTGATCATGGAGGCAAATTCGAAAATAGTGATTTCAAAAGATTTTGCAATAAAAATAGTTTTTTCATTAATTTTTTTTGTCCTAGAACTCCACAAAAAAATGGTATTGTAGAGCAGAAGAATAGAACTCTTGGTGATATGGCTAGAGTCATGTTAAATTAGTATAATCTTCCGAAATACTTTTGGGCTGAAGTTGTAAGTACTTCATGTCATGTTTTGAATATGGTACTTATTCGACCTATATAGAAAAAAAAATCTCCTATGAACTTTAGTTTGGTAGAATCCCCACAATTAGTTACTTTTAAGTTTTTGGATGCAAATATTTTATTCTTATTACCAAAGATAATCTAGGAAAATCTGACTCCAAGGCCGATGAAGGCATTTTTTCTAGGTTATGCCGCCAAAAGTAAATAATTCAGAGTATTCAACAAAATCTCATTGACTGTTGAAGAATCAATCAATATTATATTTGATGAACAAAACACTCAAGCACTAAACGAAAGCGATGATGAAGGTAGTCAACTCACAACCAACAAGACATCAGAAGATACAAACAGTACAAGTCAACCGAAAAGTCTGCCAAGGAGACTAAAGTTCTCCACAGATCATCCTGAGGACTTGGTAATAGGTGATATATCGAAAGGTGTAAGTACATGTTCCTCAATTAGAGATATCATTGCAAATGTTACTTTTATTTCTCAAATAGAACCTAAAAATACTGATGACGCTTTTGCTGATGAATTTTGGATTTCTGCTATACAAGAGAAACTCAACCAATTTGAACGCAATCAAGTTTGGGAACTTATTCCTAAACCTAGTGATTATCCGATCATTAGTACTAAATGGGTTTTCCGAAATAAATTAAATGAGTATGGTTCAGTTACACGTAACAAAGCACGTCTCGTAGCTCAAGGATACAACCAAGAGGAAGGGATCGACTACGATGAGACTTATGCTCCTGTTGCTAGACTTGAATCTATCCGAATGCTTTGCACTTTTGCTAGTTTTTATAACTTCAAACATTTTAAAATGGATGTTAAAAGTGCTTTTCTAAATGGTGTTATCAAAGAAGATATTTTTGTTAAACAACCCCCTGGTTTTGAAGATTTTAAACACCCTGACCACGTATTCAAGTTACGAAAGGCTCTATACGGACTCAAACAAGCCACTCGTGCTTGGTATGAATGTCTTAGCCTCTTTCTACTTGGAAATAGTTTTTAAAAAGGAAAAATTAATACTACCATTTTTATAAAAACTTCTGCTGATTCTTTGTTATTAGTGCAAATATATGTTGATGATATCATATTTGGATTTACTAATGACATGCTATGTAACAAGTTTGCTAAGTGTATGCAGAGTAAATTTGAGATGAACATGATGGGAGAACTGACTTTCTTCCTAGGATTGCAAATCAAACAAGATTCACAAGGAACCTTTATCCGTCAGGCTAAGTACACGAAGGATTTGCTCAAAAATTTTGACATGGATAATACAAAGCCTATCGGAACTCCAATGGCAACATCCACTAAAGCTTGAACTTGATGAAGCAATAAACCAATAGACATACATAAGTATCGATGTATGATTGGTAGTTTGTTATATCTTACTGCTAGTCGCCCAGATATTATGTTTGTTGTATGTCTTTGTGCTAGATATCAGGCTAATCCTAAGGAATCACATTTGTGCGCAGTTAAGCGTATTTTTAGATACCTTAAAGAGACTTTGTCGGCAGGCTTATGATATCCCAAAACCACGTCCTTTGACTTTGCTGGTTACTCGGATGCTGATTTTGCTGGATGCAAATTCGATCAAAAAAGCACCAACGGCACGTGTCATTTCCTAGGAAAGTCTCTATTGTCCTGGTTTAACAAGAAACAAAATTCTGTTGCATTATCAACAACTGAGGTAGAGTATATCGTCGTAGGACGTTATTGTGCTCAAATTTTGTGGATGAAGCAAACCCTAGAAGACTTTAATATGCACTATAAGGACATTCATATTTTCTATGATAACACTAGCACCATTAATCTCACCAAAAATCCAGTATGTCACTCACGCACTAAGCACATAGAAATCGTTCATCATTTTCTAAGGGATCATCAATTACACGGAGATATTTATTTAGATTATGTGGACACAGAACATCAACTAGCAGACATCTTTACTATACCTTTAGCTGAAGATCGATTCAACTTTATCCGTCGAGAATTAGGCCTTTTAGATTCTGATAAAATATAAGAATCATAAGATGCTTTACAAAAATTTTGTCACACTTTTCAAAAGTTTTAAATTTTTTTGATACAAGCTGAAAGGGGCCTTCTGTCAAAAAGGTATAAATAAACTTAAGCGACACGGTATTTAAGTGTCTTCGGACCACCGCTAGCTGGGATACGACCTCTACAACTACTCCGAGATGATTTAAACTCTTGAAAACATACGATTTAAGTCTAGCACTTATTATTCTATATTTATATCAAGTCAAGAAAGGCATAATATCGATTAAAGTTATATTGAGATTCTGGAAATAAATGTTAACAGAATTCGGACCGAACTAGGGCCGAGCTCGGACCGAGCTCGGTTAATTTAATTCCAGAATATGCTATGTCATTTAATTCTCTTCCTAATTTAGGCTTCTGCTACTCTATATATAGATCATTTTGTTGCTTATTCATTCAGACCAACGAAAATCATTCCTTCTCCATAAATAAACCTTAGCATTTTCTCCTATATCCTCTCCCAATGGCGCCTAAAAGAAAACAAGATTCCTTTTTTCGACTTACTTTTCTGTCCCATTATTCCAAACATAGGAGAATTTGACGATTTTACCTTTTGGAGCCTCAAAATTTTAAATGATTGGTTTAATGACTTCTCTAAGAGACACATCTATTTTGGCCATCCTATTTATTTTACTTCCCAACACATAGACTATCTACCTAATCTTCAAAAACTTTAACTTAAAGAATTTGTTACAATCCGTACCAAAATTTACACCAATGCTATCCAAATATTCTATTGTAACTTAACATATGCATGGCATTCCAATTGATTCGATGTAGATGACTTGGGTAAAATCTTACGTATTCTGGCCGATGGACAACCCTTAGTCAATATCATGCAGTTCAATTCGATCATGACTTAACCCTAGATTCTTTCAAGAATATCCTTTGTCACCCTCTTGAATGTTCACCTGGTAAATTTTATGCTAGATATTTGAATGGTCACTTCTTTGAAATGCATCGTATTATCTTTTCAATTTTTCTACCTAAGAAGACTTACTTTGATGAGGTCTCTTATCTAGAAATATTAGCCTTATATCACTTGCATTTCGGCATTAATTTTAATGTTCCACAGACCATCTTATCTCAAATGGTTCAATGTCGCAAGAAAGGGCGTCCACTACTATACGTCATGTACTTGCCAACCATTTTTAGCTGTTTTGACATTCCCTTGGATACTTGTCCAAATCTTGAGAAACCTTTATACCTCAATAAAATTTGAAGATTTGAGCCAACTATGCTTCTACCTTATAACTCATCATCAAACTCCAACACTCATTATGTTAATTCCGTCCCTCCTATTGATGAACAACCGCAAACCTTAGAGTCTATTTTCAATCTATTGCGTGATCGCTTATACCAAAAAAAATATACATAATCGTACTACTGATCATCGCCAAACTCTTCAGACTCAGGCTCTTGGCAACACTTTGATAGATATCCAGTATACCCTATCGAAGCACCCAGCCGGACCTTTTTCGATTCTCCAAAATCCAAATCAATAAGGATTTTCTATTGATCACCCTTATGTTCAGCGACACTTGGATCCAGCTGATGCCTTCTTTGATCCAAACAGAGTAGTTGAACCGGATGATGAAGATGATAGAAATGATAACTAGTTACTCAATGGATTTAAATGTTAAAAAGTTTACTTTTAGATGCTCTATATGATATTTTCACTACATATTTACTTTTTTATATTTTCTTTTAAATGAATAAAAGTTTAATGCAAATTTTTTCTTTTTTCATTATATATTATCCTGTATACACTTTACTCTCATATTTTTCTTGTCATCTCACCGATTTCGGGGGAGCATGCCATTTCGATCAAATGACAACGAGGAAAAAAGATATACATGATACTAGCATACAAGATGATACTTGACAAACGTTGTCTTCAGCATATCATTGCTCCATAGTTAAGGGGCAGCCTTGCATATCAAAGACTTGAAGTAGCATTCATAGTTTATCAATTATCAAAATGGGGGGATTGTTGGCACATCCGATCTCAGTCAACTTGATTTTGATAGTTAACTAAATCATGCATTGATATGTCGCGGTCTGAAGCCTCAACACTGCTATTACATGTCGTCTATATTTTTTAATTCAAATATAATCTTTTATTTATTTGAGTCTAGGACTGATGTAAGCTCAGTCGCACTGGCAAATCCTAAATACCTATACCCAGATACCTAGTCCACTCAAATAAACCAAAGAACCTATCCACCAAATCAGGCCACATTCATTTACAAAGTATACCATACTTAGAGACCGAACTAGGGCCGGACTCGTGCCAAACTCGGATCGAACTCGGTTACCATTTTGGTATGAAATCAACCAGTTCAATAACTCCTGATTTCTTGGCCCAACGGTTGAAAATTTTAATTATCAAAATGGGGAAGATTGTTGGCACATCCGATCTCAGTCAACTTGATTTTGATAGTTAACAAAACCATGCATTGATATGTCACGATCTGAAGCCTCAGTACTGCTATTACACGTCGTCTATATTTTGTCTATTCAAATGTATTCTTTTATTTATTTGAGTCTAGAACTGATGTAAGCTGAGTCGCACTAGCAAATCCTAAATACCTATACCCAAATACCTAGTCCACTCAAATGAACCAAAGAGTCTATCCACCAAATTAGGCCACATTCATTTACAAAGTATACCATGCTTAGAGACCGAACTCGGACCGAACTCGGTTACCCTTTTGGTATTAAATCAACCAGTTCAATAGCTCCTAATTTTTTGGCCTAACGGTTGAAAATTTGAATTAAACCCTGACCGAATCCTGGCCGAATTATATTTGCCTACACCCTATAAATAAGATTAAAATTCTTCATTCTTACTCACTCAACCATTCTTAAGTCTTCTATCCTTTTATGAGCAAACCCCTAAAGCCTTAACTTTTCCATCTTAAAGAGCATCTCCCTATCCTTCCTAGTGCCAAGTGCAATCTCGTTCTAGAAGTCTTTTGAGTTGTAAAGAGCTTTGTTCGATCAGTTACTCTCTCTCTCTCTCTCTCTCTCTCTAAGTTGTGAAGTTGTGAGACTTCGGATCAAACCTCGTGGTGTAAAGAAGTGGCAAGCCTTCAGATCAAAGCTTGTGATTCACTATTGGTGATTATAGTGGAGAAAAATCCGAGCTTGAGTTCTCGGAACTGGAAAAGTCCTCTCAGAGGAAAACCAGTATACATCTTGGTGTTTGCTTTCTCTTTCTACTTTACTGTCTTTATATAAACTATTAGTTAGTAACTGCCTTCATTCTGATAATTGTAATTTGGGTAGATTATTCCGCTGCACTCTATTCACCCCCCTCCAGAGTTGCCTCACAGTCTTACAAAAACTACCTTCGTTCTTCCTTGCAAAACGTAGTTATAATCTGTAAACACCCGGATTTTTAGATTTTTAAATATGAATTTTGGGATTTTTTGTGATTTTTAATTAATTATAATAAATGTCCTTCAGAGATTAATATTTTTGAGTATTAAATTAAGTATTAAAATATTATAAAAATTATATTTTTGAGTGTATAATTAATAATATGATGTTGTGTAATTTTTTTGGAATTTATTGGGCTAAAAAACTATTTTTTATAGCTAAAAAGTATTATTTTTAGATAAACCAGACTTGAACCGAACCAAACCAACCCAAACTAAACCCAACCGAACTAACCCACTCTAATGGATTTAGATCCTACCCGACCCGACCCGACCTGAACCACTCTCCCCACAACACCCACGACCCCCCGTTCTGAATCCCCAGCGACCACCCCCGCGACCCCCTCTTCCCTTACAAAACCACCCCCATTCCTTACGTTTATACACCTCACGACCACCCCGCATATCCCCAACCTCCAGACGATGCCGCCGGCCACCGACGACCGCCGCACACCGACCACGAACACCGCCGCGGACCGCCCCATTTCACCAGCAGCAGCCAAGCAGCGAGGTATGTCTCTTTTAACTGGCGTATCTCCTTGTATATTGATCAAATTTCGTTCTGTCGAATCCTATGCGAAGACCACGTGGCCCTCTCGAACTCTGTATAATTAGATTGGGATATCGTGTCCTGTGTCGGTCGTAAATTATGATGTAAAACAGGAAAAACGATAACATATTTTGTAGTTCAGAAACTGTCCTGAACCCCTATGTTCATGGCCATTTTTCTCCCAACCTAGGTAATATTTTGAAATTTTGCTTGAACATAAAATTAGACAGCATAACCGAGATTAAAATCCTGTAATTAGTTTATTTTAATTTGTTGTATGATATATTTTATTTGCGGATAAAGTCGACCAAAAACTTGGTTTTAAAACCCAAATTTTTTTGAAACTGGGTGCGTCCCGCTAAACAAGGCGACTTAGCCTCAACACTGCTATTACATGTTGCCTATATTTTGTGTATTCAAATATAATCTTTTATTTATTTGAGTTTAGGACTGATGTAAGCTGAGTCGCACTGGCAAATCATAAATACCTATACCCAGATACCTAGTCCACTCAAATGAACGAAAGAATCTATCCACCAAATCAGGCCACATTTATTTATAAAGTATACCATACTTAGAGACCGAACTCGGACCGAACTCAGTTACCCTTTTGGTATGAAATCAACCAGTTCAATAGCTCTTGATTTTTTGGCCCAACGGTTGAAAATTTAAATTAAACCCTAACCGAATTCTGTTTTCCTATACCCTATAAATAAGATTGGAATTCTTCATTCTTATCCACTCAACCATTTTTAAGTCTTCTATACTTTTATGAGAAAACCCCTAAAGCCTTAACTTTTCCATCTTAAAGAGCAACTCCTTAGCCTTCCTAGTGCCAAGTACGATCTCGTTCTAGAAGTCTTTTGAGTTGTAAAGAGCTTTGTTCGATCAGTTACTCTCTCTCTCTAAGCTGTGAAGTTGTGAGACTTCGGATCAAACCTCCTGGTATAAAGAAGTGGCAAGCCTTCGAATCAAAGCTTGTGATTCACTATTGGTGATTATAGTAGAGAAAACTCCGAGCTTGAGTTCTCAGAAATAGAATAGTCCTCTTAGAGGAAAACAAGTATACATCTTGGTGTTTGCTTTCTCTTTCTACTTTACTATTTTACTTTACTTTCTTTATATAGACTGTTAGTTTGCAACTGCCTTCATTCTGATAATCGTAATTTGGGTAGATTATTTTGCTGTACTCTATTCACCCCCCTCTAGAGTTGCCTCACGGTCCTCGAAAACTGCCTTCGTTCTTCCTTGCAAAATATAGTTGCAATATGTAAACACCCGAATTTTTAGATTTTTTAAATATAAAATTTAGGATTTTTTTTGTGATTTTTAATTAATTATAATAAATGTCCTTCTGGGATTAATATTTTTGAGTATTAAATTAATTATTAAAATATTATAAAAATTATATTTTTTAGTGTATAATTAATAATATGATGTTGTGTAATTTTTTTAGGATTTATTGGGCTCAAAAACTATTTTTTTATAGCTAAAAAGTATTGCTTTTAGATAAACCAGACCGAACCAGACTTGAACCGAATCAAACCAACCCAAACTAAACCCAACCAAACCAACCCACTATAATGGATCTAGATCCTACCCTACCCGACCCGACCAACTCTCCCCACAGCACCCATGACCCCCCCCCGTTTTGAATCCCCCGCGACCCCCTCTTGCCTTACAAAACCACCCCCATTCCTTAAGTTTATATACCTCACGACCACCCTCGCATATCCCCAACCTCCAGACGATGCCGTCGGCTACCGACGATCGCCGCACGCGGACCACGAACACCATCGCGGACTGCCCCCTTTCACGATCAGCAGCCAAGCAGCGAGGTATGCCTCTTCTCACTCGCGTATCTCCCTGTATATTGATCTAAATTTTATTCGGTCGAATCCTATGCGAAGACCATGTGAACCTCTCGAACCCTGTATAATTAGATTGGAATATCGTGTCCTGTGTCGGTCGTAAATCGTCAGGCAAAACAGGAAAAAAAATATTTTGTAGTTTAGAAACTGTCCCGAACCCCTATGTTCATGGCCATTTTTCTTCCAACCTAGGTAATATTTTAAAATTCTGCTTGAACATTAAATTAGACAGCATAACCGAGAATAAAACCCTCTAATTAGTTTATTTTAATTTGCTGTATGCTGTATTTTATTCACGGGTAAAGTCGACCAAAAATTTGGTTTTCAAAACCTAAATTTTCCCGAAACTAGGTGCGTCCCGCTAAACAAGACGACTTAGCATCAGCACTGCTATTACATGTTGTCTATATTTTGTCTATTCAAATATAATCTTTTATTTATTTGAGTCTAGGACTGATGTAAGCTGAGTCGCACTGGCAAATCCTAAATACCTATATCCAGATACCTAGTCCACTCAAATAAACCAAAGAATCTATCCACCAAATCATGCCACATTCATTTACAAAGTATACCATACTTAGAGACCGAACTCGGACCGAACTCGGTTACCCTTTTAGTATGAAATCAATCAGTTCAATAGCTCATGATTTTTTGGCCCAACGGTTAAAAATTTGAATTAAACCCTGACCGAATTCTGGCCGAATTCTGTTTGCCTACACTCTATAAATAAGATTGGAATTCTTCATTCTTACTCACTCAACCATTCTTAAGTCTTCTATCCTTTTATGAGAAAATCCCTAAAGCCATAACTTTTTCATCTCAAAGAGCAACTCCCTAGCCTTCCTAGTGCCAAGTACGATATTGTTCTAGAAGTCTTTTGAGTTATAAAGAGCTATGTTCGATCAGTTACTCTCTCTCTCTCTCTAAGTTGTGAAGTTATGAGACTTCGGATTAAACCTCGTGGTGTAAAGAAGTGGCAAGCCTTCGGATCAAAGCTTGTGATTCACTATTGGTGATTATAGTAGAGAAAACTCCGAGCTTGAGTTCTCGGAACTGGAATAGTCCTCTAAGAGGGAAACCAATATAAATCTTGGTATTTGCTTTCTCTTTCTACTTTACTGTATTACTTTACTGTCTTTATATACACTCTTAGTTAGCAACTACCTTCATTTTGATAATCGTAATTTGGGCAGATTATTCTGCTGCACTCTATTCACCCCCCTCTAGAGTTGCCTCACGGTCCTACACAAACTACCTTCGTTCTTCCTTGCAAAACGTAGTTGTAATATGTAAACACCCGAATTTTTAGATTTTTAAATACGAATTTTGGAATTTTTTTGTGATTTTTAATTAATTATAATAAATGTCCTTCTGGGATTAATATTTTTGAGTATTAAATTAAGTATTAAAATATTGTAAAATTTATATTTTTGAGTGTATAATAAATAATATGATATTTTGTAATTTTTTTTAAAATTTATTGGGCTAAAAAACTATTTTTTTATAGCTAAAAAGTATTATTTTTAGATAAACCAGACCGAACCAGACTTGAACCGAACCAAACCAACCGAAACTAAATCCAACCGAACCAACCCACTCTAATGGATCTAGATCCTACCCTACCCGACCTAACCCGACCCGACCTGACCTGACCCACTCTCCCCACAGCACCCACGACCCCCCTGTTCCAAATCCCCAGCGACCACCTCCGCGACCACCCTCGCGACCCCCTCTTCCCTTACAAAACCACCCACATTCCTTACGTTTATACACCTCACGACCACCCCCGTATATCCCCAACCTCCAGACGACGTCGCCGGCCACCGACGACCGCCGCACGCCGACCACGAACACCGCCGTGGACCATCCCCTTTCACGAGCAGCAGCCAAGCAGCGAGGTATGCCACTTCCCACTCGCGTATCTCCCTTTATATTGATCTAAATTTTGTTCTGTCGAATCCTATGCGAAGACCACGTGACCCTCTCGAACGCTGTATAATTAGATTGGGATATCGTGTACTTTGTCAATCGTAAATCGTGATGCAAAATAAATAAATAAAAATTTATAGTTCAAAAACTGTCCCAAACCTCTATGTTCATGTCCATTTTCTTTCAACCTAGGTAATATTTTAAAATTTTGCTTGAACAGTAAATTCGACAGCATAACCGAGATTAAAACCATGTAATTAGTTTATTTTAATTTGCTGTATGCTGTGTTTTATTTGCGGGAAAAATCGACAAAAAACTTGGTTTTCAAAATTCGAATTTTTTCGAAACTGGGTGCGTCCCGCTAAACGAGACGACTTAGCCTCAGCACTGCTATTACATGTCATCTATGTTTTGTCTATTTAAATGAATCTTTTATTTATTTGAGTCTAGGACTGATGTAAGCTGAGTCACACTGGTAAATCCTAAATACCTATACCCAGATACCTAGTCCACTCAAATGAACCAAAGAATCTATCCACCAAATCTGGACACATTCATTTAAAAAGTATACCATACTTAGAGACCGAACTCGGTTACCCTTTTGGTATGAAATCAACCAGTTCAATAGCTCCTAATTTTTTGGCCCAACGATTACAAATTTGAATTAAAACCCTGACCAAATTCTGGCCGAATTCTGTTTGCCTACACCCTATAAATAAGATTGGAATTCTTTATTCTTACTCACTCAACCATTCTTAAGTCTTCTATCCTTTTATGAGAAAACCCCTAAGGTCTTAACTTTTCTATCTCAAAGAGCAACTTCCTAGCCTTCCTAGTCCCAAGTATGATCTCGTTCTATAAGTCTTTTGAGTTGTAAAGACCTTTATTCGATCAGTTACTCTCTCTCTTTCTCTAAGATGTGAATTTGTGAGACTTTGAATCAAACCTCATGGTGTAAAGAAGTAGCAAGCCTTCAGATCAAAGCTTGTGATTCACTATTGGTGATTATAGTGGAGAAAACTTCGAGCTTGAGTTCTCAGAACTTGAATAGTCCTCTCAGAGGGAAACCAATATATATCTTGGTGTTTGCTTTCTCTTTCTACTTTACTTTACTGTCTTTATATACACTGTTAGTTAGCAACTGCCTTCATTCTGATAATCGTAATTTGGATAGATTATTCTGCTGTACTCTATTCACCCCCCTCTAGAGTTGCCTCACGGTCCTACAAAAACTACCTTCGTTCTTTCTTGCAAAATGTAGTTGCAATATGTAAACACCCGGATTTGTAGATTTTTTAAATATAAAATTTGGAATTTTTTTTGTGATTTTTAATTAATTATAATAAATATCCTTCTGGGATTAATATTTGAGTATTAAATTAAGTATTAAAATATTTTAAAAATTATATTTTTGAGTGTATAATTAATAATATGATGATGTGTAATTTTTTTTTGAGATTTATTGGGCTCAAAAACTATTTTTTATAGCTAAAAAGCATTATTTTTAGATAAACAGACCGAATCAGACTTGAACCGAACCAAACTAACCCAAACTAAACCCAAATGAACCAACCCACTTTAATGGATCTAGATCCTACCCGACCCGACTCGACCCACTCTCCCCACTCTCCCCACAGTACCCACGACCCCTCCGTTTCGAATCCCCCTTGAACACCCCCGCGACCCCCTCTTCCCTTACAAAGCTACCCCCTTTCCATACGTTTATACACCTCACGACCACCCCCGCATATCTCCAACCTCCAGACGACGCCGTCGGCCACCGACGACCGCCGCACGCCGCCGCACACCGACCACGAACACCGCCGCGGACCACCCCATTTCACGAGCAACAGCCAAGCAGCGAGGTATGCCTCTTCCCACTCGCGTATCTCCCTGTATATTGATCCAAATTTCGTTCTGTCAAATCCTACACGAATAACACGTAACCCTCACAAACCTTGTATAATTAGATTGGGATATCGTATCCTGTGTCGGTCGCAAATTGTGACGCAAAACAGGAAAAAAAATAACATATTTTGTAGTTCTAAAACTTTCCCAAACCCCTATGTTCATTGCCATTTTTCTTCCAACCTAGGTAGTATTTTGAAATTCTGCTTGAAAAGTAAATTAGACAGCATAAATGAGATTAAAACCCTGTAATTAGTTTATTTTAATTTGCTGTATGCTGTGTTTTATTCGCGGGTAAAGTCGACCAAAAACTTGATTTTTAAAACCCGAATTTTCCTAAAATTGGGTGCGTCCCGCTAAACGAGACAACTTTATCGTGTGCGAATTGTACTGAAATATGCCTATCGTCAATTAGAACGTGTAGAATTTTGCGAAAGTTGATTTGGATGTGCGAGCACACTGGAATCAACGCGTATCCGTCGAAAATATTCCATATCGGATTGTTTTGACACTCGTTGTAACTTCATGTGTGCTTGTCGTTTCGCAACGAAATTTATGCCATTAGATTTGTAGTATTACACTGGTCCTGTGACCCAAGTTTGGTTCGATTCTGAGAATGTTGACGAAATCCCGTATCGTGGGCCCCACGGCTCCACTTAACGGGCAATTTTGTGACCAGCTCATCGGAATCCAGTTCTGGACATTCCATTGAGTTTATATCATCGTTCTGGACTTGTCGACACTATATTTGATGAATTTTAAGAACTTTGTCTCTGGCACATTTTTTGGTCCGAAGTGGGCCACATGTGGACACCGCTTTGACCAGAAATTGTCAATTCTGTCCCTGTGTCAAAATTGGACTTATGGTTAGTCAATTCTAGCTATTTTATGTAGTCTGAGAGTGATGGTAATATTTGTTTCAGCATCCGGAGGCGTTCCTGGAGATTTTGCTGTTACCGGAGCAATTGTAGGAGTTCAAACCTCAGGCAAGTGTACCTTGCCAAACTTGTAATAATTTTTTAATATTATTTGTTTAATTTATTTATTTATGTGATGTACCTGTTCAACCTAGGACCGTGAGATGTTGCTTAACGTCCGAATAATATTCGGGTGTCGACGCTGTATGCGGAGTCGTGTAACGTCACTTAGAGAGTTGTTATCTCGATCCTATACTTTACGTGCTTGCTTTACCAAGTACGTTATACCATATGACACCTAAAACTATTTATTTGATAGAATATTTTCTGAGTTATTCATGGTAATTCTGTATAGGCTTACAAGATTCGTGACATAGATCTTGTATATATAGAGATATCCTTATGACTCGCTGTAATAGTTAGAGGTCATGGTCTTGCGTGTTATGGATATGAGACGTGAGGTTACATTGGGTGGGGAGAGTCTTACCATACTAAAGGATGATCATGTTATATATATAGATATTTTGGGAGTGCCTTAGACTCTGACTAGAGCTTTGGCACACGTACTGGCCCTTTGAG
This sequence comes from Iris macrosiphon, assembly GCA_036927795.1. NCBI lineage: Eukaryota > Viridiplantae > Streptophyta > Magnoliopsida > Asparagales > Iridaceae > Iris > Iris macrosiphon. The sequence continues at coordinate 203,238,578 of JAYESA010000002.1, read as the reverse complement.
ATAATATATGCTGCTATGGGTTTCTCCGACACAGAGCCTATAGTAGTTTCATCCTGAGTATGATTAATGATCTCATTTATATTTCACATAGATGGTTACATAGTTTGCCCTGTTGGTATTTTTTTATATACTGTAATTTATAGCAGAGGACCTGGATCCGGATTATGTCCCCAGGTATAGCAGAGGAGATCTATCCCAAGGTATACGGGACATGAGCAGACACTGGAGAAGTACCAGCACCAGAGGATGAGATGGTACCAGAGGATTTCTCTTGAGTATTTGTTATATACTCAGTTATATCTGTTTTTAGATACTCTATTTCCTGTCTCTTGGATTACTGTACTAAAACTTATTTTTGGGTTGTTCCCCGAGAAAATTTTTATTGAGACTTGTTAGATTATATTTCTCATTGATTAGTTTGTCATTTGAATTATGTTTACCTTCTGTTGATAAGATTAGAATTAGACTATGGCATGTATCGTAGACCATTATATTATTTTACAGCTTAAGTACACTCTAACGGGTCCATTAAATTGGGTTTTTCCATTGGAGTGTGCTGCTGGCCATTGCCACGTGGCTAGTCCCTCGGTATTTTTGGACTGGGGCGTGACATAGTTTTTGTGGTGGCCCATGCAGGTCAATGACTATATTGCTTCGATTTCAACTAAGGGACCGAGCAAGCCTGTGATAAGGATAAAATAAATTTTAGGATCTCATCCACTTGATTGATTCATTCTTGACCTCTATATCGACTTCTGTAAACCCCCTCACCCAAAAATAGGTATCTTGTGTGTATTTTATATTTCTTGTATTTGTTTTAGGTTATTTTTCAAATCAAATAAAATTCAATAATTTTATTAGGACAGTTCACCATGGTTTAGACATTAATAATATAGGATGGCCCCAAAACCTGTATCGTCCTTCATAGGAAGTAGCCTACACATGAGACACTACCTGTAGGATCTTTTCATGGCACAAAAATTCGTTCCCTTGGTGTTACTATGACATTAGTGTAACGACCATAGATTAATTATTAAATATTTAGATATATATATATATAATTTAATTGTGGTTATTTTTTTTCAATCCCAACTTCCTACAATTAGCATCCCATAATTTTCCGTGTCAAGTTAGGCATTTTTTCTTTTCATAGATGTGCATATTATTTACTATTAACCTATTTTATGGATAACCCTTAAATTAATTAATTAGTTAATTAGATAATACATTTATTTGATTTATATAACTAGATAAATATCTAATTATTAATTATAAAATATTTTGGGTGTAGTATTTATTAAAGCTTGACAAAATAATTTTCTAGAATTTATTTGGTGTGCAAATATTATTTTTGGATTTTTTTTCATTTATATATGTGAATATATGTTAATAAATATAAGTTTAATAATAATAATAATAATAATAATAATAATAATAATAATAATAATAGAAAAAAGAAAACAAATAAAAAAAGAAAAGACAAAGAAAAGAAAAGAAAAGAAAAATATATATAAAAACCTAACTAATCCTAAATCCCAATCACTAACCTAATTCCTATTCCTATAAACTACCCACAGCCAACTCCTTGGAACTACAAAACCTGCGAATTTCCCCCTGAACCAAATGAACAGACCCCTCCCCATCTCTCTCTCTATCGATATATATATATATATATATATATATATATATATATATATATATATATATATATATATATATATATATATATATATATGCTAATACATAAAACTCAAAACCCTAACCCTAGCCCGACCTCCGGCGACTGCCCCTCCGGCCGACCGCCTCGACGTCGGCGCCGCCGCAGCAGCCGCCGCCACCGCCGTCCGCGTGTGCGCACGCACGTATATCCGTGTACGTTCACAACCTAGATTGGTCGAAAAATCGACCGAAAAATAGTCGAAAAACTGACCAAACAGTCTAGAAACTTTAACCCAAATCCCATTTTCACACCCAATTTTCCACCAATTTGTTTAAAAATTTAAAAAACTAATTGAAGGGTTTTCTTCTCAATATAACCGAGGAATTTTCCATTCTTTTAGTTTTTGTTAATTTATTTTACGTGTTAAATTATTCGGCCTCCAAAACGACCAAAAACTTAAATTTTAAAAACTAAAATTTTGTTATACGGAGTGCGTCCCGCCAAACAGGACCGCCTCGTCGCGTACCAATTATACTGAAAGATGCGTATGGTATATCCTGGCGTTTGGGCTTTCTCGAAAGCTGATTCGGACGTGTGTGCGCGTCGGAATCAACCCATATCCGTAAAATATCCCCGTATCGTAATTTTTGCAAAATATCATCCCATTTTGTGTACGCTCGTCAGAATACGATAAAACTTACGCCATTGGATTCATGGTATCACGCTGATCTTGTGACCCTAGTTTTACGTAATTCTGAGACAGTTGACCAAGCCGCCTATTCGCGGGCCCTACGGGTTGACTTGAAGGACGAATTTGTGATCGGCTCACCGGAATCCAAAATTGAACATACCGTTGAGTTCGTATCATCGTTTAGAATTTGTTTAACCTATAATTTATTCCATTTAGAGACCTTTACCTCTGGCACGCTTTTCGGTACAAAGTAGACCACATGTGGACCCAACTTTGATCCAAAATTACCGTTTTGCCCCTGTGTCCAAATTGGACGAAAGGGTAGTATTTTTTAGCTATCTTGCTTATTCTGGGAATGTTGATGATATTTATTTCAGCATTCGGAGATGTTCATTCTGATGCCATAGCTTCTGATCCCTTTGTGCTTGACGTCTGGACGCTTACACTTTGTAACTTTCTTGCCAGGCACGATACCTTGCCAAATTGCTTATAGTACTTTGCATGCTTATCATATTTTTATATATTCATTATATATGTGTTTTTTTTCAGTCATAATTATATACTACATATATGTTGACACACATTTGACACATAGTATCATGGGAGGAGAGGACAATCAGTAGGCGTATGGGCTATATCCACTATGGTAAACCGTAGTAACTAGCACGTACTACGGGAGTTGTGTCATGATGGTCGCTACCCTCGCGGTATGTCAGCTGATGGTGTCACGATGGTCGCCGCTACCATCGCGGTATGACGGCTGATGATGTTCATGGACGTGTGTGTGAGTTATGAGATAGATATAGTAGCCTACCCCTGCCCATACGTCAAAAAGTTATCATCATTTTGTATATTCATATAGATTGTCTGGTACAACGTATTTATATATTTTCTGTCTATTATGCATATTTTACTGTATTCAATTGGCATGCTATTTTCTATATCTTGTTACGTCCCTCTGAGGACCTGGTCCCTTGCCAGGTATAGACGATCAGGAATATCTTTAGGTGTACGGGCCAGGACCTGACACATTATTTTCTGTCGAGGAGGTCTTACCTTCTAAGCATCTTTAATTATCTCTAGCGATGGATCTTTTAGCTGATACTCTTCTATCATCATCTTATTTTATATTGGAGATTTATCCTCCTCTCTTATTTTAGTTTGATATAGTCATTGGTAGTGAATTTGTCTCCACCCGACTATCATTTTGGATTATTCAGACTCATTATTCTGGTTTAGTTATTTCTTTTCTATGACTTATTTTATGGATGAGATTAGTATTTTCTGTGACTTGTGATAATATATATACCACATGTGAGTTAGTATTCATATTACAGCGTACGTGTGTATTATGGTATCCATATATTGGAGTTGCCATATAAATACGGCTGGCATCCTTACGTATTCCTAGTCCTACGTATTTTGGGACTGGGGCGTGACATATTTTTTTGGTGGCCCATGCAGGTCGAGAGCATATTGTCTCAGTTACGTTATTGTACCGAGCAAGCCTGCGCATAGGATTAGAATATAGGATCTCATCCACTTATTTATTCACCTTCCTTGATTTCATTTTGCATTCTTATTTGATTGCTTGCAATGCATCTTGCTTGATCCTTTCACAACGTTAATCTTATCTTTTCTTTCGTGCTTGATAGGGGTTAGGAAGATGACTTGTACTAGGTATATACCCTCTATTATTCAATAACACTATTAGTTAAATTCTTGTAAGTTTGGTAGTAAGCCTCATAACCTAGTATCGCATACTCCTTTTGACCCATTAATGAAGTATAATTAAATGACACCAACTATATGCTAGCATATGTGTAATCCCCCTGATTTTTTCAAGAATTTTTAATTTAGATTTTTCACAATTTTCTGGAATTTTCCGGGATTTTTTTTGAAATTAAAACCTAGGTAATTGGTAATTAAATGATTTTTAATTACTATTAATTAATATTAAAATATTATGAAAATAATATTTTATGGTGTAAAATGGAAAACCGGACATAGGATAATTTTTCGGGAATTTATTGGACTCCGGAAACGCGTTTAAAGCCCTAAAAACTATTAAATAAATAAACTGAATTAACCCCTAATTAAACCGGGTTTATTTTAAATAAACCAAATCGGACCGGGTTCAGCTGAACCAAACCCAAACCGTATTGGGTCGGGTCGGATCTAAACCCGACCCGAAACCCGCTAACCCGACCCGCTTTTTAATTACTAACGAATCGGGTCGGATTCCAATTGAACCGACCCGTTAACCCGAACCCAATACCCGAATCCTAAACTAAACCCTAACCCTAATTGAAGTCGGACTCCGCCTGGGCCGGCGCCTATATATCCCCCGCCGGCCGAAACCCTAACCCTAGCTCAACCCATCTCCACCTATCGCTCCGCCCGGCCAACCGCCTCCTCGCGCAGCCTCGATGACCCATCCCGACGTCCATCTCCCTCTGCCCGCAGCACCCGACTCCGGCGAAGCAGCTCCTCCCTCGACCTCCCTGTCGTCCTCCTCTCTACTCCACCCTCGGCCGCCCGCTCCGCCCAGCCTCGCTACCCAGCCCTCTCCTTCGTCCCCCTCTCCCCGCAGTCTCACCTCCACCTTCCCTCCTCCTCTCCTCGTCGACGAGCACCGGCAGCAGCAGCAAACCGCAGCGGCAGCAGCTCCGGCCGCTCCCCGCGCCGCCTGCGACGACGACGACGACGACGAGCCCCGGCCGTCGCGTGCCCCCACTGCCCTCGGCCCCCTCCGCCTCAGCCCGGTCGCCCTCCGCCGCAGCTCCGCCGGCCACCAATCCCTAACCCTAACCCTAATTCCTAATTCGGACACAGGACACAGTGTCATGTGTCGTGTCGGACACGGTTTTATCTTCGGTTTTTTAGCCCAGTTCAGGTACTCATATCTTCTTGCTCGTAGCTCTGATTTCGATTCCGTAAATTGCGTTGCGAAGCCTGTATGACCCTCTCGGTGCCCGGACAAACCGCTCGGGGCATCGCGTCCTGTGGTGATCGCACACCGCGATCCAAAAACAGGAAAACCGATAACCCATTTCACCCCGGAACTGAGTACGTCCTGCCAAACGGGACGACTTGGTCGTGCGCGGTCTTCACAGATACGTGCGCGTCGTCGATACGGACGTGTGGGATTTCACAGAAGTCAATTCGGGTGTGCGTGCACACCGGAATCAACGCGTATCCGCGGACACCGTCCCGTATCCGTCTTTTCTGGAACACGCTGTAACTTTGTATACACACGTCGGATCGAGATGAAACTTGTACCATCGGACTCGTAGTAATACGCTGGTCCTGTGACCCAAGTTTGGTTCGATTCTGAGAACGTTGACAAAATCGCGTATCGTGGGCCCTACAGGCTCCACTTGACGGACGATTTTGTGATCGGCTCATCGGAATCCAATTTTGGAAGTTCTGTTGGGTTCGTATCATTGTTCCTGACTTGTTGACACTAAGTTTGGCGAATTCAGAGACCGTTGACCCTAACACGCTTTTCGGTGCGAAGTGGCCCACATGTGGTCCCCGCTTTGACCCGAAAATGTCATTTTTGTCTCTGTGTCCAAATTGGACTTAATGACAGGCGTTTCTAACTATTTGATATTTTTTGGATATGATGGTGATGTTTATTTCAGCAACCGGAGTAGTACCTGCAGATCACACAGAGACCAGAGCCACAGTTGGAGCCAGGACCCCAGGCAAGTGTACCTTGCCAAACTTGCAGTATATTGATTCATATTATTCTTGTTTTATTCCTGTGATTGTTGTGCATGCTTGACCTAGGACCGTGTGACTTTACTTAGCGTCCGATTACTAGTCGGGTGCCAACCCCGTACGCGGAGTTGTGTAACGTCACATAGAGATGGTTACCGAGACCCGATATATTCTCGTACTTGTCTTATCAAGTACGATACCTAGGACACTTGACACTGTTCATGAGACAGAATCTTCCTGAGATATTCATGGTGATTCTGTATAGGATACGGGTTATGACTTACACAGTTTACATGCTTAGATTTTATCCAGACTTGTTGCATTAGATATGGTTTTGCGTGTCATGGACATGAGACGTGAGATTACATTGGGTGGGGAAAGATTTATCATACAAAAGGCTGATTATATATATATAATAATTTAATGGAAGTGCCTTAGTCTCTGGCGACAGAACTATGGTACCGTACTGGCCCTCGAGAGAATACTGCTATGGGTTTCTCCGACCCTGATCCTGTAGTAGCCTCAGCCCGAGTATGACTAGAACTCTCAACTTGCATATCACTTAGCTGGTTACATATTTTTCCTATTGTTTCACTTATTGCTGCACTGATATTTATTTTGGCATGAGCTTTCTTGTACCTTGCTATGTCCCCTGAGGACTTGGATCCGGATTATGTTCCCAGGGTTAGCTGACGAGATCTATCCCGAGGTATACGGGACCGGAGCAGTAGCATTAGCAGAAGCAGGAGCAGGTGCCTACATTGGAGCTGAACCAGGATCTGAGGACGAGATTGTGCCAGAGGACTTCTCCTGAGTATTGGCTAGAGATACTCATTTATTTATGTTTCTAGTTATTTTATTTCCAGTATGTTGCGTTGATGTATCAGACTTGTTCTCGGATTGTTCTCCGAGACACTTTTAATTAAGATATGCTTGTTTATTTTATTTGCTTTATTCTGGCATTTGATCTGTGATTATCTGTTATAGATGAGATTAGTATAGACTATGACTTGTATCATTAGACCTACTTATTGTTATATTACAGCTTAAGTATGCCCCGATGGATCCATTAGATTGGGTTTGTCCATCGGTGTGTGCTGCTGGCCATTATCATGCGTCCGGTCCCTCGGTATTTTGGGACTGGGGCGTGACATGGTTTTTGTGGTGGCCCATGCAGGTCAACGACTAAATTGTTCGGTTTCAACTTAGGGACCGAGCAAGCCTGTACTAAGGATAGGATAAGTTTTTTGGATCTCATCCACTTGCTTGAAACGTTCTTGATATCTATGTCGAATTCAAATTAAATTCTTGACTTGCATCTTGCCTTGATTCCTGTACGCCTCTTATAGTTTATTTTGATGCAGAGTAATGGATTCAAGGACAAACGACAAAACTCCAGCAAACACACCAATAGGTGCTGTAGCCACCTACGGAGAAGATGAAGTGACGCCATTGAGGGGAGACCCCTCTACTCAACAAGGCAGCCAAGCAAATTAGCATGCTCCTAGATTTCGGCGAGATGACATCCCACCGCCTCCGCAGTTTGTTCCACCAATGCCTGTTTTTCCACCAGGACAAGTCATGGATGGGCAACAGATGTTCCAAATGATTTACGCAATGATGCAAGCCCAACAGCATATTTATCAAGAAGCTCAGCGTCGCGAGGCAGATTACTTAAGGAACAGCCTAGTAAATGCACTAGAGCAGACCAACCTACCAACTCGACGGCAATCGATGGGCTCTATCACCGACTTTCGCCAGCTGAAGCCCCGTACCTTCTCAGGCAAGGAGGAGCCCACAGAAGTTCATGAGTGGCTCACCAACATACAACATCAACTAGAAGCAGCTGAGCTTCCAAAGGAACGTTGGATGACTGCCGTCAGAATGCAATTGACGGGCAATGCACATCACTGGTGGCTGTCTGAGGAGACACGGCTCGGACCAGACTGAGTCACTTGGGAGGAGTTCACCAGACTCTTTCAGGAGATGTACATTCCAGCCATCGCTCGATCAGAACTGCGGGACAAGTTCAATCGCCTCATTCAGGATACTATGACGGTGGAAGAGTACAACGCAGAATTCATTCGTCTGAGTCGCTTCGCCCCTACCTTGATCCCGACAGAAGAAGAGAAGGCTGAGAAGTTCTTCGACGGACTAAACTTGGAGCTACAGAAACTAATTGGATCCGTTGCACCCACATCCTACTCAGACGTCCCTGCTGCAGCCCGACGCATGGAGCGCGTCACCAGGAGAGAGACCGGTCTGAAGCGACCTTCCTCATCAGCACCAGCCCGAGCACCGCATGGAGAAGCTGCAAAGAAACCTCATCTGCATCAAGCACCACAGGAAGCTGAATCCAAATCACTGACTCTTCCTACTTGTCACTACTGCGGCAAGATAGGCCATATTGAGAAGGAGTGTAGACGTAAATTCGGACTATGCTTAGGTTGCGGATCCAGACAGCATGCAGTGAGAGACTGCCCTGAGCGTAGAGAAGGAGCACCAAGGGCAAACCAGCAAGCCCTACCAGCACCAGGAGGATATCAACCACGGCCACCCTTGGCACCTCGACCAGCACTCTTCCAGCAGGCCCAGCCAAAGCAGAGGGCACCACCTCAAGGACGCGGACATGCTTTCGCGATGACTTTGGAGGACGCGCAGATTCATGGAGTAGCTAATGCGCGTAAGTTTTATAGTTTTCTGCTCCTAGTATTGATTTAGTTCGTGCCTGTTGGTTCGTGACCCTAGCCTTAACCTAGAAATTTTTGAACTTGCTAATAATTGATAACCTAGTATGATAAGTGATAACCTAGTTTTTAAAAAACTGTAATCTTCTATATTTCCTTTATCCGGGAAATTACATAACTTTTAATGCTTAGGGAAATAATTTATCCCTTTGTATTATTCTTACACCCTCAACCTTGATTCTCCTTGATCGTGATGTGCTTCGACCAAATGTCGGCAAACCGTGTCATCTCTGTTGACCGGTTATTCTTTGATTGCGAGGACGCAATTCTCTTAAGGGGGTAGATTGTAATCCTCCTGATTTTTTCAAGAATTTTTAATTTGGATTTTTCATAATTTTCTGGAATTTTTCGGGATTTTTTTCTGAAATTAAAACCTAGGTAATTGGTAATTAAATGATTTTTAATTACTATTAATTAATATTAAAATATTATGAAAATAATATTTTATGGTGTAAAATGAAAAATCGGACATAGGATAATTTTCCAGGAATTTATTGGACTCCGAAAACGCGTTTAAAGCCCTAAAAACTATTAAATAAATAAACCGAAATAACCCCTAATTAAATCGGGTTTATTTTAAATAAACCAAATCGGACCGGGTTCAGCTGAACCAAACCCAAACCGTATTGGGTCGGGTCGGATCTAAACCCGACCCGAAACCCGTTAACCCGACCCGCTTTTTAATTACTAACGAATCGGGTCGCATTCCTATTGAACCGACCCGTTAACCCGAACCCAATACCCGAATAAACTAAACCCTAACCCTAATTGAAGTCGGACTCCGCCTGGGCCGGCGCCTATATATCCCCCGCCGGCCGAAACCCTAACCCTAGCTCAACCCATCTCCACCTATCGCTCCGCCCGGCCAACCGCCTCCTCGCGCAGCCTCGACGACCCATCCCGACGTCCATCTCCCTCCGCCCGCAGCACCCGACTCCGGCGAAGCAGCTCCTCCCTCGACCTCCCTGTCGTCCTCCTCTCTACTCCACCCTCGGCCGCCCGCTCCGCCCAGCCTCGCTACCCAGCCCTCTCCTTCGTCCCCCTCTCCCCACAGTCTCACCTCCACCTTCCCTCCTCCTCTCCTCGTCGACGAGCACCGGCAGCAGCAGCAAACCGCAGCGACAGCAGCTCCGGCCGCTCCCTGCGCCGCCTGCGACGACGACGACGACGAGCCCCGGCCGCCGCGTGCCCCCACTGCCCCCGGCCCCCTCCGCCTCAGCCCGGCCGCCCTCCGCCGCAGCTCCGTCGGCCACCAATCCCTAACCCTAACACTAATTCCTAATTCGGACACAGGACACAGTGTCCTGTGTCGTGTCGGACACGGTTTTATCCTCGGTTTTTCAGCCCAGTTCAGGTACTCATATCTTCTTGCTCGTACCTCTGATTTTAATTCCGTAAATTGCGTTGCGAAGCCTGTATGACCCTCTCGGTGCCCGGACAAACCGCTCGGGGCATCGCATCCTGTGGTGATCGCACACCGCGATCCAAAAACAGGAAAACCGACACCCCGTTTCACCCCGGAACTGAGTACGCCCCGCCAAACGGGACGACTTGGTCGCGCGCGGTCTTCACAGATATGTGCGCGTCGTCGATACGGACGTATGGAATTTTGCAGAAGTCAATTCGGGTGTGCGTGCACACCGGAATCAACGCGTATCCGCGGACACCGTCCCGTATCCGTCTTTTCTGGAACACGCTGTAACTTTGTGTACACACGTCGGATCGAGACGAAACTTGCGCCATCGGACTCGTAGCAATACGCTGGTCCTGTGACCCAAGTTTGGTTCGATTCTGAGAACGTTGATAAAATCGCGTATCGTGGGCCCCATAGGCTCCACTTGACGGGCGATTTTGTGATCGGCTCATCGGAATCCAATTCTGGAAGTTCTGTTGGGTTCGTATCATCGTTCCTGACTTATTGACACTAAGTTTGGCGAATTCGGAGACCTTTGACCCTGACATACTTTTCGGTGCGAAGTGGCCCACATGTGGACCCCGCTTTGACCTGAAAATGTCGTTTTTGCCCCTGTGTCCAAATTGGACTTAAGGACAGGCGTTTCTAACTATTTGATATTTTCTGGATATGATGGTGATATTTATTTCAGCAACCGGAGTAGTACCTGCAGATCACACAGAGACCAGAGCTACAGTTGGAGCCAGGACCCCAGGCAAGTGTACCTTGCCAAACTTGCAGTATATTGATTCATATTATTCTTGTTTTATTCCTGTGATTGTTGTGCATGCTTGACCTAGGACCGTGTGACTTTACTTAGCGTCCGATTACTAGTCGGGTGCTAACCCCGTACGCGGAGTTGTGTAACGTCACATAGAGATGGTTACCGAGACCCGATATATTCTCGTACTTGTCTTATCAAGTACGATACCTAGGACACTTGACACTGTTCATGAGACAAAATCTTTCTGAGATATTTATGGTGATTCTGTATAGGATACAGGTTATGACTTACACAGTTTACAGGCTTAGATTTTATCCAGACTTGTTGCATTAGATATGGTTTTGCGTGTCATGGACATGAGACATGAGATTACATTGGGTGGGGAGAGATTTATCATACAAAAGGCTGATTATATATATATAATAATTTAATGGAAGTGCCTTAGTCTCTGGCGACAGAACTATGGTACCGTACTGGCCCTCGAGAGAATACTGCTATGGGTTTCTCCGACCCTGATCCTGTAGTAGCCTCAGCCCGAGTATGACTAGAACTCTCAACTTGCATATCACTTAGCTGGTTACATATTTTCCCTATTGTTTCACTTATTGCTGCACTGATATTTATTTTGGCATGAGCTTTCTTGTACCTTGCTATGTCCCCTGAGGACTTGGATCCGGATTATGTCCCCAGGGTTAGTTGACGAGATCTATCCCGAGGTATACGGGACCGGAGCAGTAGCATTAGCAGAAGCAGGAGCAGGTGCCTACATTGGAGCTGAACCAGGATCTGAGGACGAGATTGTGCCAGAGGACTTCTCCTGAGTATTGGCTAGAGATACTCATTTATTTATGTTTCTAGTTATTTTATTTCCAGTCTGTTGCGTCGATGTATCAGACTTTTTCTCGGATTTAATGAACTTTTAAATAAGTAAGATTAGATTGAGAGATATAAGCTATTTTAATTTTTGGAAATTTATTTAGAAGAATGATTAAGATAATGAGGATTTAATGAACTTTAAAATCTTGATATTGCGGACCAAATATTTATACTTTGAGCACATGATTTAAATTTTGAATATTGAAGGTTGAATCATTGATTTAAATTTTGAGGATAAATATAGAATTTTAGACTTGAACAATTGGTGAATTAGATTTAAAATTTTATAAGTTGATGATTGGAATTAAAAGTTAAATTTTGATTGTTGGATCACCCATTTGAAATATTGAGGATAAAAATTGAATTTAAAATTTGAAGAGTACAAAATTCATAAGTTGAGAATAGGAATAAGATTTGATTAGAATTGTGTATTATTCAAAGTCTAGAGAAAATTATGATAGTTGAAAATTGTGATATAAATTTTGATGTGGGATGTCCTATAGATTTGAATTAGATTTGGATGTTGATTATTTAAAAATCGAGAAGAGATTAGGATTGGGTAAACTTTAATTTGAACAGTGATTATTTTAGTTTTGAAGTGATCGCGATAGATTTGAATAGATTTTGTTATTTAAATTTTTGGAAGAGATTGCGATTGACTTGCCTTTTATACGATTGTGAAGGATTTAGCAAATCATGCCTTATTTTTAATTTTGAGGACGAAATTATTTTAAGTTGGGTAGATTGTAAAACCCCTCACCCAAAAATATGTATCTTGTGTGTATTTTATATTTTTTGTATTTGTTTTAGGCTATTTTTCAAATAAAATAAAACCTAATAATTTTGTTAGGAAACTTCACCATGGTTTGGACATTAATAATATAGAATGACCACAAAACCTGTATCGTCCTTCATAGGAAGTAGCCTACACAGGAGACACTACCTGTAGGATCTTTTCGTGGCCCAGAAATTTGATCCCTTGGTGTTACTATGACATTAGTGTAACGACCATAGATTAATTGTTATATATATATATATATATATATATATATATATATATATATATATATATATATATATATATATATATATATATAAATAATTTAATTGTGGTTATTTTTTTAATCCCAACTTCCTACAATTAGCATCCCATAATTTTTCGTGCCAAGTTAGGCATTTTTCTTTTCATAGATGTGCATATTATTTACTATTAACCTATTTTATGGATAACCATTAAATTAATTACTTAGTTAATTAGATAATAAAATTATTTGATTTATATAACTAGATAAATATATAATTATTAATTATAAAATATTTCATAAAATATTTTGGGTGTAGTATTTTATTAAAGCTTGACAAAATAATTTTCTAGAATTTATTTGGTGTGCAAATATTATTTTTGGATTTTCCTCATTTATATATGTGAATATATGTTAATAAATATAAGGTTATTAATAATAATAATATTGATAATAATAATAATAATATTATTATTATTATTAATAATAGTAATAATAATAACAATAATAATAAAAATAATAGAAAAGAGAAAACAAATAAAAAAAGAAATGAAAAAGAAAAGACAATGAAAAGAAATATATATATATATATATATAAACCTAACTAATCCTAACTAATCCTAAATCCCAATCACTAACCTAATTCCTATTCCTATAAACTACCCACAGCCAACCCCTCGGAACTACAAAACCCACGAATTCCCCCCTGAACCAAACGAACAGACCCCTCCCCATCTCTCTCTCTCTCTCTCTCTCGATATATATATATATATATATATATATATATATATATATATATATATATATATATATATGCCCATACATAAAACTCAAAACCCTAACCCTAACCCTAACCCGACCTCCGACGACCGCCCCTTCGGTCGACCGCCCCGACGCCGGCGCCGCCATACCGCGTCGCCGAAGCCGCGGGCCGCCACAGCAGCCGCCGCCATCGCCATCCGCGTGTGCGCATGCGCGCGCATGTGCACAACAGCTTCCCATCTTCACGGTATGCTATCTATCTCATCTTTAGTCCTTTTCTCGAGCGGTTTGTCCGTGTACGTTCACAACCTAACCCTCTAGGATTTTCATTGAAGTGGGACAATTTTTCGTGCCTTAGATTGGTCGAAAAATCGACCGGAAAATGGCCGAAAAATTGATCAAAACTGTCCAGAAACTTCAACCCAAACTCGCATGTTCACACCAAATTTGCCACCAATCTGTTTAAAATTTTCAAAAACTAATTGATGGGTTTTCTTCTCAATATAATCGAGATTTTTTTTTTCTTTTAGTTTTTGTTAATTCTTTTTATGTGTTAAATTATTCGGCCTCCAAACTGACCAAAAACTTGATTTTTTAAAACTGAAATTTTGTGATACGGAGTGCGCCCCACCAAACGGGACCGCCTCGTCGCATACCAATTATATCGAAAGGCGCATATGGTATATTCTAACGTGTGGACTTTCGTGGAAGCTGATTCGGACGTGTGTGCGCGTCGGAATCAACCCGTATCCGTAAAATGTCCCTGTATCGTGACTTTTGCAAAATACACTCCTATTTTGTGTACGCTCTGTAACACCCCGTTCCGCTCAAGCGGACTGCCGATTCAAACGGCAAAAGTGCAATATCCCGACCCGCTTTGCCTCAAACGAGAAGCAAAGGATATCCAGACTTGTCTCTACAAGAATTCAACTTAGGCTTTCAGAGGCTCGCTTGACGTATCGCTCTACCGAGACGAATCATCGCTAAGGTGGGTGGCTACGGTGAACTTGTCTTTGCTTAGCCAGCACACATAAAATACTGAATGATACATGCTAGTCGCTAGGTGAATCACCCCCTGCATGCTAATAAGAATCCAACTCACCTAGCTAAGGGAATAATCCCAACTTGTATTGCTTATGCTAGAACATGGAAATAAAATATTATTTTTATATATGTTCAGACTTTAGCATGCTACCTTAGAACGTGTCGCTGGGGAAGTCCCCTAACGATCTCACTCCTCGGCTTACCTTCGGGTCCGAGCTAACGTGAATGTTTATGTTTATACAAATGCATGCTTGTCTGCTTGTGTGTTGCCTTGTTTTTATCCAAACCCCGGGAGACTACTGAGTAGTCGTTCCGTGCAAGAATGAACCTGCAAGTATACGGGACCATTAGGTCACCAAGGCAATCTCCGCTCCAGGGGAAATGCATCAAGGCAAATCATTCACTGAACAAGGAATCAAGATTAAAAGTTTCTCGTGTACTCCTGTTCTCGTGTACTCATGTAGCCTGCTGGCGAAATAATAAATCACGTACTCATGTAGCCTGCTGGCGAAATAATAAATCACGTACTCATGTAGCCTGCTTGGCAAAATAATGAAATTGGAAAGAAACCAAATAAGTGCATGTCGCGGACAACTCGGAAACAAGGTATAGTTCCACGGACGGTTACCGGGGCACTGGGGCCGATCCGATCCGGATGGAACTCATCATTCAGTCTCACATTCTTGGACGAGATGGTTTGTAGCACCTCATATTCTTGGCTGTATTCCATCCTCATCATTGACTGAATGCACGTATAGTCTCACGTTTGGGAAAGAACTCATGCAACCTTCATGTACGAGCTGGGTGGTGTCTCCGCTAACGTTGTGCCACCTTCGCAGATTAAGGCTTATAGTTCTTATCCTAGGACGGGATGGTTTGTAATGCTCACGTTCCTTGGTTGCATTCCATCCTTGTCATTGACTAGATTGGTCCTTTATGGCTATGCCAGCGACTCATGTTCATATAGATAAGTCATCCTCGCTTAGCGGCTATCCGCGTGCGAGTCATTACATTGCATCAATGAACAACTGAACACCTGAACGATCATGATACAACAACTCTCGTGTTGCATATGCTATTGCCTTGATTTTCATTATGAATGCCCCTGAATGTTTATACTTGCCCGTGCTTGAATTAATAATGTTTGCCTTGGACAGGGAAGGCCAAATAGTAAGTTGGTAAGTCTCGCCGTATTTTCTCTCATGTCGCACGACGCACTGCCACACGAGTTAGGCTATTCAATCTTTGCATGAAACTGATCCTAAGGCAACTAGAAAGACAACTTAATAGTTGGTGCACGGAACCTGTATTACGTGTTTGGATTTGTCGAGCGGGCGAGTAGCCTCCCCACCAGTGCATTCAATGTACTGATAATCCACCAGTTTGTATGCAGGGTGTCGAAGAACCTCGTTCGGTACGGATGTCTCCTTCGTGCGTGTTAAGGCGTGAAGATCACTCTGAAGCAGCGCTACATCCAAAACTGAAGCACATATACAAGACATAATATTGTGAACATTGCCTGAACATCGCCTGTAAAATTATTCCATAATTGTAGCCACTTGGCACGCTTTTACTGTTTCAGAGAGAGAGGCTTGAGCGACTTATAATCTTGGCTATACGTCGCCTGTAACACATGTTTATATCAATAAAAGAGTTGCTTTACTTCAACTTGTGTTTCAATGCTTCTGCTATATTGTCGACTCAGTGAACTTGTTACCAAATCGCTATGCGTTTATGACTCTGCTGCACTCGGACAATCTGTGTGACTCTGTGGCTTAAAACTCATACCGCCAGCCAATGAACCAAGGCCTTGCATGGGGGTGGCTCACGCTCGTGCGACATCACGCCCGGATGGGTCAAAGCGATCGTTCCGCGGGAGCGCTGGCACGGTGATTCTCGCCTAGCGGGAACGGCCGATTCAGCCTGCGGGAGATCGGTGTGTGACACGCTCGTCAGATTGCGACAAAACTTATGCCAATGGATTAGTGGTATCACGCTGGTCTTGTGACCCAAGTTTTACTTGATTCTAAGATAGTTGACCAAGCCACCTATTTGCGGGCCCCAGGAGTTGACTTGAAGGACGAATTTGTGATCGGCTCACCGAAATTCAAAATTGGACATACCGTTGAGTTCGTATCATCGTTTAAAAAAAATTTGACCTAAAATTTGTTCTATTTAGAGACCTTTACCTCTGATACGCTTTTTGGTGTAAAATAGACCACATGTGGACCCCGCTTTGACCCAAAATTATCGTTTTGCCCCTGTATCCAAATTGGACGAAAGGATAGTATTTTCTATCTATCTCGCTTATTCTGGAAATGTTGATAATGTTTATTTCAGCATCCGAAGACGTTCATTCTGATGTCATATCTTCTGATCCCTTTGTGCTTGACGTTTGGAACCTTACACTTTGAAGCTTTCTTGCCAGGCAAGATATCTTGACAAATTGCTTATAGTAATTTGCATGCTTATCATATTTTTATATATACTCCTTATATATGTATTTTCTTTCAGTTATAATTATATACTATATATATGTTGACACACACTTGACACATAGTATCATGGGAGGGGAGGACAATCAGTAGGCGTATGGGCTATATCCACTCTGGTAACCCGTAGTGACTAGCACGCACTACGGGATTTGTGTTGCGATGGTCGCTACCCTTGCGGTATGTCTGTCACGCCCCGATCTCCCGCAGGCTAATCGGCCGTCCCCGCTAGGCGGGAATCACCCTCGCCAGCGCTCCCGCGGGACGATCGCTTCGACCCATCCGGGCGTGATGCCGCACGAGCGTGATCCACGCCCGTGCAAGGCCATGAATCATTGGCTGGCGGTAAGAGTTCTAAGCCACAGAATCGCACAAATTGTCCGAGTGCAGCGGAGTCATGAACGCATAGGCGATCGGTAACAGGTTCACTGAGTTGACAATATAGCGGAAGCATTGAAACACAAGTTTGAAGTAAAGCAACTCTTTTATTGATATAAACATGTGTTACAGGCGGCGTATAGCCGAGATTACAAGTCGCTCAAGCCTCTCTCCCTGAAACATAAAGCGTGCCAAGTGGCTACAGGCGATGATCAGGCGATGTTCAACATTATGTCTTGTATATGTGCTTCAGTTTCGGACGCACCGTTGCAAGGCTTCAGAGGGAACTCCTGGCCTGAGCACGCACGAAGGAGGCATCCGCACCGAACGAGGTTCTCCCGCACCCTGCATACAAACTGGTGGATTATCAGTACATTGAATGCACTGGTGGGGAAGCTACTCGGCCGCTCGACAAATCCAAACACGTAAATATAAGTTCCGTGCACAACTATTAAGTTGTCTTTCTAGTTGCCTTAGGATCAGTTTTATGCAAACATTGAATAGCCTAACGTGTCGGGCAGTGCGCCGTGCGATGTTGAGGAAACACGGCGAGACTTACCAACTTACCATTTGGCCTTCCCTGTCCAAGGCAAACATTATAAATTCAAGCACGAGCAAGTATAAACATTCAGGAGCATAGCATATGCAAACATGAGGGTCGTTAATTTCAGATCGTTCAGGTGTTCAGTTCATTGATGCTATGCAATGACTTGCACGCGGATAGCCGCTAAGCGAGGATGACTTATCTATATGACGAAAGTCGCTGGCGTAGCCATTTTGGACGGGTTATGGTCTCGGGACTAAGAATGATATGCAACGCAGGTGGCGAGCCCCGCTAAGTAACATTCCGTCCGTGACTAACGACCATACAAACTCTTCCGCCCGGATCGGATCGGTCTCGGTGCCCCGTGACCGTCCGCGGAAGCCGAAAATCCTGTGCACAGGTTGTCCGCGACATGCAGGTCAGGGTCTATCTAAAATCCAAAGCTTGACATGATAATCATGGAACACACAAACTTATTCTGAACGAGCACATTGCTCCACGAGCTGGAATTTAATCAGTACAAACACAATCCTCGTTCAGATCCAAACTTAGCATGATTATCATTCAAGTGTGATTCACATTCAAATATCCATTCTTGCTTGATGCAATCTCCTGGTTCGGGGATTTGCCTTGGGTGACCTAACGGTCCCGGATACTTGCAGGTTCAAATACACAGAAGGACTATTTGATAGTCTCCTGGCTAACAAGAATGCATGCACAATACAATAATGCTAGACGTTCGTAAACAGACAAGCATGCGTTTCTAAGGAACATAAGCAGGCACGTTGCTCGGACCCGAAGGTAAGCCGAGAGATGAAACCGTCAAGGGACTTAGCATGCGAGGGTCTGAATATAAGCAGTATTTCATTTCCATGTTCTAGCAAGCAATACCAGTTGGGATTATTCCCTTAGCTAGGTGCGTTGGATTTATTAGCATGCAGGGGGTGAATCACCTAGCGACTAGCATAAATATTCCAGATTTTATGTGTGCTGGCTAAGCAAAGACAAGTTCACCGTAGCCACCCACCTTAGCGATAATTCGCCTCGGTAGAGCGATACGTCTGAGCGAGCCTCTGAAAGCCTAAGCCGGATTCCTGTAGGGACAAGTCTGGATATCCTTTGCATTCTCTTGAGGCAAAGCAGGTCGGGACAGCTGCACGATTGCCGTTTTGAAACGGCAATCCGCTTGAGCGGAACGGGGTGTTACAATGTCGGCTGATGGTGTCACGATGGTCGCTACCCTCACGGTATGACGGCTGATGATGTTCATGGACATGTGTGTAAGTTGTGAGATAGATAGAGTAGCCTACCCATGTCCATACGTCAAAAAGTTGTCCTCATTTTGCATATTCATATAGATTGTCTGGTACAGCGTACTTATATATTTTTTGTCTATTATGCATGTTTTACTGTATTCAATTGGCATGTTGTTTTCTGTATCTTATTACGTCCCTCTGAGGACCTGGTCCCTTACCAAGTATAGACGATCAGGAGTATCTGCAGGAGTACGGGCCAGGACCTGACACATTATTTTTTGCCGAGGATGTCTTACCTTCTGAGCATCTTTAATTATCTCTAGCGATGGATCTCTTAGCTGATACTCTTCTATCATCATCTTATTTTATATTGGAGATTTATCCTCCTCTCTTATTTTAGTTTGATATAGTCATTGGTAGTGGATTTATCTCCACCCGACTATCATTTTGGATTATTCAGACTCATTATTCTGGTTTAGTTATTTCTTTTCTATGACTTGTTTTGTGGATGAGATTAGTATTTTCTGTGACTTGTGACAATATATATACCACATGTGAGTTAATATTCATATTACAGCGTACATGTGTATTATGGTATCCATATATTGGAGTTGCCGTATACATACGACTGGCATGCTTACGTATTTCTAGTCCTACGTATTTTGGGACTGGGGCGTGACAACTTCAAAAAAATTCTTGACTTGCATCCTGCCTTGATTCTCCTGTCGCCTCTTATAGTTTATTTTGGATACAGAGTAATGGATCCACGAGCAAGCGACGAGACTCCCATGGGTACACCACAAGGTGCTGTGATCACTTATGACGATGGGGTGACACCATTGGGTGGATATCCATCTACTCAACAAAGCAATCAAGCAGGCCAGCATACCTCAAGATTCCGGCGTGACATAGTTTTTGTAGTGGCCCATCTCGCCAAGGAATGCCGACGCGGATTGGGATTGTGCTTGGTTTACGGATCTAGCCAACATTCAGCCATAAATTGCATGGAGTATCGAGGAGAAACACCGATGGTTAACCGACAAGTTTTACCAGCACCGGAAGGATATCAGTTGAGGCCACCCTTGGTATCGCAGACAACACTCTTCCAGCAGGACCAACAACAGCAGAGGGCACCACCACAGAGACGTGGAAAGGCTTTTGCAATGACGATAGATGAGGCACAGACTCATGGAATAGTGAATATGAGTAAGATTTAAGTTTTATCATAGCTATCTATTCCTAGTAATATTTAGCATGTGCCTGTTAGTTCATTTCTCTAGCCTAAGCCTAGTATTATGTTAGCATGAACTTGTTAGTCTAGATTAGTACCTGGTACCCAAGTTTTTATAAGTCGTAGTTGATTTTTGTTCTAACTAGACTCATTTACTCTTGAGTTACTTATCTTTTATTGCCTAGAAAAATATTTGTATTCCTTCCCTACGTGTTCTGCTTGAACAAATCTCTCACCATTTCTCTCGATTTTTTCTTGTTCATGATTCCTTATTCTTTATGTCGTGCTTCAACAAACATGTCTTGCAACTGCGTCATCTCTTCTGACCAGTTATATTTTATTTTCTTAATTGCAAGGACGTAATTCTTTTAAGGTGGGTAGATTGTAAACACCTTTAAATATAAATTTTGGGATTTTTTTTTGTGATTTTTAATTAATTATAATAAATGTCCTTCTGGGATTAATATTTTTACTATTAAATTAAGTATTAAAATATTGTAAAAATTATATTTTTTGTGTATAATTAATAATATGATGTTGTGTAATTTTTTTTGGAAATTTATTGGGCTCAAAAACTATTTTTTTTATAGCTAAAAATTATTATTTTTAGATAAACCAGACCGAACAAGACTTGAACTGAACCAAACCAACCCAAACTAAACCCAACCGAACCAACCCACTCTAATGAATCTAGATCCTACCTTACCCGACCCGACCCGACCCACTCCCCCCACAGCACCCACACCCCCCCCCCGTTACGAATCCCCCGCGACCACCCCCGCGACCCCCTCTTCCCTTACAAAACTACCCCCATTCCTTACGTTTATACACCTCATGACCACCCCCGCATATCCCCAACCTCCAGACGCCGCCGCCGGCCACTGACGATCGCCACACGCTGCCGCATGCCGACCACGAACACCACCACGGACCGCCCCCTTTCACGAGCAGCAGCCAAGCAGCGAGGTATGCCTCTTCCCACTCGCGTATCTCCCTGTATATTGATCCAAATTTCATTTTGTTGAATCCTATGTGAATACCACGTGACCCTCTCAAACCCTGTATAATTATATTGGGATATTGTGTCCTGTGTCGGTCGTAAATTGCGACACAAAACAGGAAAAAAATATTTTGTAGTTCAGAAACTGTCCCGAACCCCTATGTTCATGGCCATTTTTCTTCCAACCTAGGTAATATTTTGAAATTCTACTTAAACAATAAATTAGACAACATAACCGAGATTAAAGCCCTGCAATTAGTTTATTTTAATTTGTTGTATGCTATATTTTATTCGCGGGTAAAGTCGACCAAAAACTTGGTTTTCAAAACCCAAATTTTATCGAAACTTGGTGCGTCCAGCTAAAGGAGGCAACTTCGTCATGTGCGAATTGCACCAAAAGGTGCGTATTGTCAATGCAGATGTGTGAGATTTTACGGAAGTTGATTTCGATGTGCGTCCATACCGGAATTAACGCGTATCCGTCAAAAATGTCCCGTATCGGACCGTTCTGACACTCATTGTAACTTCGTATGTGCTTGTCATTTCATAATAAAACTTACGTCATCGGATTCGTAGTGTTACATTGGTCATGTGACCCAAGTTTGGTTCGATTCTAAGAACGTTGACGAAATCTCGTATCGTGGGCCCCACGCTCCACTTAACGGACGATTTTGTGACCGGCTCATCGGAATCCAATTATGGATATTCCGTTGGGTTTGTATTATTATTCTGGACTTGTAGACACTAAGTTTGACGAATTTGGAGAATTTATCTCTGGCATATTTTTTGGTCCGAAGTGGGCCACATGTGGACCCCGCTTTGACCAAAAACTGTCAATTCTGTCCCTGTGTCCAAATTGGACTTATGGGTTGTCAATCCTAGCTATTTCATGTATTCTAATAGTAATGGTAATGTTTGTTTCAGCATCCGGAGGCGTTCTTGGAGATTTTGCTGTTACCGGAGCAACTGAAGGAGTTTAAACCCCAGACAAGTGTACCTTGCCAAACTTGCAGTAATTGTCTTAATATTATTTGCTTGATTTATTTCTGTGATGTATCTGTTTAACCTAGGACCGTGAGACGTTGCTTAACGTCCGAATAATATTCGGGTGTCGACGTCGTACGTGGAGTCGTGTAATGTCACTTAGAGAGTTGTTATCTCGATCCTATACTTTACGTGTTTGCTTTACCAAGTACGTCATACCATAGGACACCTTACACTATTCATATGACAGAATCTTTTCTTAGTTATTCATGGTGATTCTGTATAGGCTTATAGGATTCGTGACATAGATCTTGCATATATAGAGATATCATTATGACTCGCTATAATAATTAGAGGTCATGATCTTGCGTGTTATGGACATAAGACGTGAGGTTACATTGGGTGGAAAAAGTCTTACCATACTAAAGGATGATCATATTATATATATAGATATTCTGGGAGTTCCTTAGACTCTGACCAGAGCTTTGGCACATTGTAAACCCCCAGTTTTTTAGGAATTTAAAAATAAATTTCTAGAATTTTTTTGGAATTTTCTGTAATTTTTTAAGAATTAAAATAAATGTTCTTCTGAATTAAATAATTTTAAATGATTTTATTAAATATTAAAATTTTATGAAAATAATATTTTTGGGTGTAATATTAGACATAGGGTAATTTTTCTGGAATTTATTGGTCCCCGGAACTATTTTTTAAAGACCTAAAAATTAATATTTTTAATAAACCAAAATAAACCAATTTAAACCGGTTTAAAATTAAACCCGGTTTAATGAACCGAACCAACCCAAACCGGACCGACCCAACTGAACCAATACCCAAACCCTAGCGGTCGGGTCGGATCTAAACCCGACCAAAAACCCGAAACCCTACCCGTTACTGTAGCAAACCCTAACCGAATTTCCCCAACGTCCCCGTGGCCGTCCCTTCCCCGACCCCGACCGCCGGCGGTTACGCCGCTCTGCTTCCCAGCCGCTCCATCTCCCCCGCAATCGCCCAACGCCTCACCTCCCCGACCCCTCCACCTCATGCAAACTCTCGCCCTTTCTTCTCCCCGGCCACCCTATAAAAACCCTTCTCCTCCACCGCCATCACTCACCTCCGCTGACCCCCTCGACCCAGCCTGGCCGCTCCCATCCGCCACTGACCACCACTACTCTCCCCGAGCCCCACCGCCTTCCTCCTCTGCCACCACCACTGACCACCACATCGTCCTCCACCCTCCGGTACCCCGAGGAACCTAACTCCCCTCCGCTCGACCCCAGCCCCACCAGCCGAGCCTCGACGACCTCGCAACTGGCTACCCAGACTCCGACGAGCCTCGACGACCCTACCACCGAGACCAGCAGCCGCCTCCGCCGTGCCCTAGCCGCCGCCGTCGTCAGCACGCCGGTCATGTCGCGTCGCGCCACCTCGCAGAATTGCATAATTCAGTCAACTTTGGCACCCTATTCAGGTGACTGTTTCTCTCTCCTTGTTGTCCCGTTTTCTGCTCCGTCTGCTATGACGCGTAGACTGCATGACCCTCTCGATACCCGTACAATTTATTCGGTGTATTGCGTCATGTGGCAATCGCAAACAACGACGCAAAATCAGGAAAATAAATACCTTATTTTCCCCCGAAACTGGGTGCGCCCCACTAAATATCACGCCCCGGTCCCGCAGGGCCGTTCGTCCTCGCTTTGGTCCCTACGGAACCGATCATCCTCGCACGGACGTGATGCCGTGCAAGCCTAAAGTGCCCTTGCACAAGGCCAAAGCTTTGATACAAGGGCAAGTAAGCTATTCCATACAGAAGTAGTGGCACACGTATTGCAGAAAAATAAAGAACACAATGGCATAAGAAACAGGCTCTTTTATTGATATTCACAAGTGTTACAAGCGGCTCATGACCGAGGTTACAATTCGCTCAGGCACTTTTTCTCTCGATTACAATGACACCGTTCCATACATTATGTCCCTCTATACAAAAGTAACTCAAAGCAGGCACAACTCGACGCGGCTCAAGGCATCGACTCCAGATTTTTGGTTTCTTGGGATGAGGCACGGCTATCGCTTCCTCAGACGAACAGGCACCTGAGAACAAGCAAACTGTTGGTGAGTCAGCACTTTTATAAGTACTGGTGAGTATAAACAACTGAACATAAGCTACACCCCCTGAAACCCACACTAAGTAAACTTGTGGCAAAATATTGCATTACTAGTGATGTTGCTAGTTTTACCTAAGTTCTTTTCATGCAGCTCAGAACTAGTCAGATTACATCTTTTTAAAAACACAAGTTGGAAACCAGTTTGCATATTCGATACTCAAGCATTCAAGCAGCATATAAGGGACAGTGTCCTCATCGTGTAGTGCACAGCATGTATTGTGCAATCAATCTAACTCTTGGGGCAAGGCAACATATAGGAACTATCATTCAATCAAGCACACAAGTTGAACTATCAATCAGAGGTCGGTCCCCGAGAAACTCAGGATCGGTAGAGGTAATCCAGCTATCCAATGACTCACATTCTGATACTATTAGCAGATGTGACCGAGGTTCAGCTCTGCACTAATAGTCATTGTCTGACCGATACAATGCATGAAGCACTATCAGAAACTCAACGATGCAGACTAAATGATCAAGCATGCTATACATAAACTCATTTCATTTCTTACTCACGGTCGAGCGGCTATCCCTGCAGCAGACACACAAGTTAGCAACAATTTGCATAACATAATGAATACCGTTCTCTAGTTTCCTGTTCGTCCCTGCATCAAACAGTTAGGTATGCAAGAAGGCTAGCCTAGCATACGCCCTAACTATATGATGGTCCCCTCAACGGGATTAGCAGTTGGGACATACAAGCCCATCTCACTAATAGACGACTCTACCCTCCCGAAAGTAAGGTTTTTAAGCCTCAGGGTATCTAGATCTCTCCTAGGCCGAACGATCCCAGTGCCCCAGGAAACATTCGAGAGATGACCTTGTGCACAAGTTGTCTTGACCAAATGCAATACAAGCTCCTCTATCCATACCAGATGATGCACATATCCAGAACAAGCAAGCAAACACATCTATCAAGTCCATATAGCCGAAGCTCTCTCAATACACTTGCCTAATAGCCACACACCCCCCCCCCCCGTAAGTAAGGTTTTTAAGCCTCAGGGTGGACTATTAGTCTAGATGCACAAGTTCGCGCCATTCACCAAGTTCCATCTCATGACAAGCAATCAATGAAGCATGTTCAAGCAAAGCTAACTCATTAAACAAGTAACAAGCAAGAACAATTCTTTTAACTCTAGCATGCAATTCTATCTCTTGTGGACAAGCATTCAAGTATTCAGTCTAGCATACAATATCAAGAATAAGTGCAAGCAATCCTTTTTCTCTTTGTTATTAGCATGGCAAGGTTCTATCTTATTTAGACAAGCATTTCCAGTTCTCTTATTAGGCAAGCAAGCAGATTCATTTCAATGACAAGCTATGTGAGTTCTCTTATTAGCATACTGAGTCGGTTCTATCATTCTTCTTATGAGACAATCTTCTTAAGCAACAAGCATTCAAAAACTCAGATTCATTATTAAGGCATGCGAGAATCAGAGAATGCAGTTCTGTCCACTCACATTGATTAATCGGTCGAAAACTCTCCGAGAAGACTTCCGTTCGAGCAAGCAAGACGATATCACTTGTACATAGTGCCTACGAGGAGCGGGGCGCTACACTAAACGAGACAACTTGGTTATTTGCGGACTTTACCGAAAGGTGCGCGCCGTTAATACGGATGTGTGAGATTTTGTGGAAGTTGATTTGGATGTGCGTGCACACCGAAATCAACGCGTATCCGTCGACAACACCCCGTATCGACCCTGTTCTGCAACTCGTTGTAACTTCGTGTACGCATGTCATATTGAAATAAAACTTGCGCCATCGGACTCGTAGCAATACGCTGGTCCTGTGACCCAAGTCTGGTTCGATTCTGAGAACGTTGACAAAATCGCATATCGTGGGCCCCACGGCTCCACTTGACGGGCGATTTTGTGATCGGCTCATCGGAATCCAGTTCTGGACATTCTGTTGGGTTCGTATCATCGTTTTGGACTTGTAGACACTAAGTTTGATGAATTTGGAGAACATTGTCTCTGACACATTTTTTGGTGCGAAGCGGGCCACATGTGGACCCCACTCTGACCAGAAACTGTCACTTATGCCCCTGTGTCCAAATTGGACTCATGGACATGTAATTCTAGCTATTTGATATCTTTTGAACCTGATGGTAGTATTCATTTCAGCAACCGGAGGAGTACCTGCAGATCAATAGTTGGATACCAAACCACATGCAAGTGTACCTTGTCTTACTTGCAGTAAATTATTTTTTTACTATTCTCTTGATTTATTACTGTAATATCTCTGTTCAACCTAGGACCGTGTGACATTACTTAGCGTCTGAATAACATTCGGATGTCAACACCGTACGCGGAGTTGTGTAACGTCACCTAGAGATGGATATCGAAACCCTACACATTCTCGTGCTTGCATTATCAAGTACGTCATACCACATGACACTTGACACTATTCATGAGACCAAATTTTCCTGAGATATTTATGGTGATACTGTATAGGTTACATGATTCGTGACATAGATATTGCATGTGCTTAAATATCATTATGACTTGCTGCATTAGATATGATCTTGCGTGACATGGACATGAGACATCGTGAACATGAGACGTGTGATTACATTGGGTGGGGAGAGATTTACCATACAAAAGACTGATTATATATATATATTACATTACTGGAGGTGCCTTAGACTCTGACAGAGAGCTTTGGCACATTACTGGCCCTTCGAGAGAATACTGCTATAGGTTTTTCCGACACAGAGCCTATAGTAGTCTCATCCTGAGTATGATTCATGCTCTCATATTGCATATCACTTAGCTGGTTTACCCTATTGATTCATTTATTATTATACTGTATTTATTTCTGGCATAAGTTTTTCTTGTACCTTGCTATGTCCCCTGAGGACCTGGATTCGAATTATGTCCCCAGGTTTAGCAGAGGAGATCTACCCTGAGGTGTACGGGACATGAGCTCTTTGGAGCAGTACCAGAACCCGAGGACGAGGTGATCGCTGAGGATTTCTCCTGAGTATCTGCTTATTCTATACTCAGTCTTGGCTGTTATTAAACTCTTTTATTTCTCGTTTAAATTGTATCAGACTTATTATCGGGTTGTTCTCCGATTTACTTTATTGAGACTTGATGATGATTATATTTCATTTTGCTGATATTGATGTCTTCATTTCTGTGGATGAGATTAGATTGTGACATATTATTTAGACCTTATTGTTGTATTACAGCTTAAGTACACTCTGATGGGTCCATTAAATTGGGCTTGCCCATCGTGAGTGCTGCTGGCCATTGCCACGTGTCTAGTCCCTCGATATTTTGGGACTGGGGCATGACACACACGTACTGGCCCTTTGAGATAATACATGCTGCTATGTGTTTCCCCGACACAGAGCCTATAGTAGTTTCAGCCTGAGTATGATTAATGCTCTTATTTGTATTTCACATAGATGGTTACATAGTTTGCCCTGTTGATATATTTTTTATATACTGTAATTTATTTTACTTGAGTTATTTTGTACCTTGTTATCTCCCCTGAGGTCCTGGATCCGGATTATGTCCCCAAGTATAGCAGAGGAGATCTACCCCGAGGTATACCGGATAGGAGCAGACACTGGAGCAGTACCAGCACCAGAGGATGAGGTGGTATCAGAGGATTTCTCCTAAGTATTTGTTATATACTCAGTTATATCTGTTTTTAGATACTCTATTTCATGTACTAAAATTTATTTTCGGGTTGTTCCCGAGATAATTTTTATTGAGACTTGTTGGATTATATTTCTCATTGATTAGTTTGACATTTGAATTGTGTTTACCTTCTGTGGATGAGATTAGAATTAGACTGTTACATGTATCGTAGACCATTATATTGTTTTACAGCTTAAGTACACTCTAACGGGTCCATTAAATTGGTTTTGCCCATTGGAGTGTGCTGCTGGCCATTGCCACGTGGCTAGACCCTCGATATTTTGGGACTGAGACGTGACACAATCAGACAAAATAAACCAAGAAGAAAAGGAGAAGAAGACAGAATAAAAAATTATTCTTGCTGGGGCGGTGAAGACCACCGTTGCTCAAAGCAAGATTCGTCCTCTATCAACGATCTGCTCCCAGGAGCCAGCAAGTTCACAAGAGAAATTCTGGAACGCTCGTAGTCACCTCTTTGTGTGACTCAAACGGGCTCCTTTGGACTCATCTTTCTCAACTTTTTGGTCTGTCTCAAAAGGAGGTTAGAGAGCTCTTTATATAGGAAATGATGGAAGTCCATCCCCCTCTTCTTTTCGATGTGGGACTAAAAAGCAATATATAAAATTGATTTCCACAATCGCAGCCCAATGCATAGCCCACTCAGCGCCCGCTCATGCAACTCGAACATAAAAATTGCACAACAACATCGCACAAGCGCCGATGCTACGTGCAAAGTGCGCCAAAAAAGTGCCACTTTGCGTCCTTGGCCCCTATGAAAATAATTCCAAGAGCATGACAAAAAGCATAAATACTTTCATAAGGAGTTAATTATTTTTTCTCCTAGAAAAATACCCCCACATGGCACCCATGTACCCTACTATACTCTATGTGCACATCTCAACTCATACAAAGTATTATATTGAAATATCCACTTAATAGTGTAGCCAATATAGAACTATTTTTACTAGTCCAAAGTCAAAATCACCAACACAATTTTGGTCTTTTCCAGAAGGAAAATGACTATTCAGCTGTATTATATATAGCTATCACATGCCGGGAACGGTGAAGGCGAGATTCCATGTTTGGTTGTGTGAAGACGTGGGGACATGAACTACAGGCCATCATAACCTCTTAGTTCATGTGGGGTACTTGCTTTTAGAAAAAATAAAAATAAATAACTCACTTCTTTATCTAAGTTTTATTTGTACAAATTACGAATTTGTACATTAACAAAATATACTAAATCGAAATAAAAATAGCAAATAATTAATATAAAAAATTAAATAACAACAATGAAACAAAAATCACAATATTTTTTGTTCACAACTTACAATAAGTACAAAGACTTTCAATAGGCAATTGAACATGCTAACTTAACTTACAACTTTTAAAACAGAAAAAATTACAATAACTTACATTCTAGTTTAAAAATGTCTTTATGTATTATTTATTTATTTATTTAATATTAGCATTTTAAAATTTACTAATTAGTAACTAATTATTAAGTTAGCTAGATATTAATTTGTAAGAAGAAAATAGTTAGCTATGAAGTAAATACATTCAAAATATTTGGAACGCGTCATGGGACATATATCGAAAACATAATAAATATATTATGACATATAAAAATATATATCATGTCTGTATTGCCGTGTCGTGTCCGTGTTCGTACAACATAGTTGTCAAATATTTTATAATACTAGTCAAAATTGAGCAATTAAAATACTTAATAAATAAAATATGTAACTGGTACTATGTTAATATTATTTAATACATTATAATTGACTAATAAAATATGGTGTTATTTTAACTCCTAATTTAAATTAAAAAAAAGGTCAAAGAACTAGTATTAATAAGTAATTATCCATTTAACTTTTTTTTTATTACAATCCCCACACACATACGCATCATTACAAGAGTTGGACAGATAATTAATTAATATTTGTTATTATTATAATATATATTTTACTATCTCACCTCTTTTCATATTTAGACATGCATTTTCTTAATTTTTCCCGTTTGGGCAATCAAAACAGCTCCTATCACAAAGAAGAAAGAAAGAAAAAAATTTGGTACATAGTATGCTTTTACATTTTCTAATCCATTGGTTGATGAACCAACCCATGTCAAGTTGATGTATTATGACCCCAATTGATATATTTATTTTTACTCATATCCTACCAATAAGAATGATTTAGTATTGAAATAATGTAAATACTAAATTATTTGATTAGTTAAACTGATAACACTTTTCAAAGCCAATGAACATGCTAATCTCTTCCGTCCTTTGCAAGTGTCTACAAGTAATTAGAGTTGATAATATTCTCTATAAACAGCTGTAGAATCAACTATTTTCATCACCGATTTCCTTTTATAATATTCTCTTTTCAAGTCGGTGAGCTTGCCGTTGTAGTTGTATCAGGAAGAATGATAGCAGGGTTGAGATCCCCGTGGACCAAAGTTTGGGAGTTATTCGAGAGGAGGAAAATTAAAGCCGAAACTATCTCGTATATAATACGAGTACGCATCTGTTGATCCCAGGTCAGATCAAAGATTGTAGAACACGGACCATCAGCAGAGCTTCAAACGAGACTTGAAAGTTCGCTCTCTACTAGAACCCAAGTTGTCTTCGAGATCAGAGATCCACGGAAGAGCTTCTCATCTGATATTATCGATTCCAACGAAACACGAACCAATACAGGTTACAAACAGACTTCGAACGAAAAAAGAAGAAGAAGATCACAACTAACAACAAGAAAAACCGTTCTCTTATTTACGTTCGCAGACGCTACAATGAGAAAGAACAAAGCAAACAAAAACTGAAGAAAAGCTCCTTATCGGGGTGGTCAAAACCATCGTTGCTCAAAACAAGATTTGCCGTACAGACGATCTGTCCCCAGGAACCAGCAAGCTCATAAATGAACTCCTGGAACGTTCTTGGTCACATTCGGATCACTCGAAAATTCAATATGAGGGAGGGGTGTTCGGGTGGCCATATACGCTCTCGTGCTCTCGATTTTTTTCTTAACCTATCAAATGAAAGAGAAGCTCCTCTATATGTAGAGGAAATCAGCACATATGCGTCCTGAGTAAGCCCATGCCGCATATGCGCCATCCGACCAGACACCAAGCCGCATGCGCAGCCGCAGTCGCATGTGTCACCGCCGCCGCCGCCACCAGTCACGCTGCATAGGACATCGCCGCCAAACACCGCCAAGCGCCGAAAGCAGCAGCCACTGTGCAAAGACACCCCCTGTCACTACCACATTTTCTGACTAGAAATATTTTAGTCATTTCATAATGAATTAATTAATTAATGTGGATATGGTATATTTATTGCATTATTTATTTATTTTTGGATGTTACATTTTATTGTGGACTTGTGTTACTGGACCTAACTAGTTTAGACTTGACTCTTGGACCAACATTATTCTAGATAGACTTGACTCCAACAACAAGCCCAATTCATTAAGTTAATATTGTAATTCGTCAAACCATTAGGAATAGAACCTTCCTTTCTTAATCCTTTTCTTCATGACAAGTCCATATAGGTGTTTTAGACATTACATACTTGCTTGCGTCCCAAGATAGGTCCGACCGTAGGGGGAGGAGGAGAGACTCTCTCTCTTCATTCATTTCATTTCAATTCTAGATCTAGAATTTCTCTCTTCCAAATTCATTCATTTCCTACACCAATTTCTACCCAAAATTTCTTCCAATTCCTTCTCTACTCACCATTGGAGACTATTGGAGAAAAGAGGAGGCAAGGATCTAAGATTTGGTGGAAGGAGCACGAGTTGAAGGCTCTTTGCATCCATTTGAAGACTTGCATTGAGAATCCATCTCCCAATAGGTACATTTCAGTTTTCCTTTCTAATTAGACTCCAAATCTGTAGTTTAATTATTAGGAACCCTCTTATGTACTAAGACTACCTATAGGAAGAAGAATTGACTACTAGGGACCCCTATTTTGGAAGTTATGGTGTGTTTTGTGTCCAATTTGGAAAAAAATTCGAGATTGGTGCACCATGTGTTTGTCAATAGGCCAATTAGCAAAAATTGACATGTGCTTGATTGTGTGAG
Organism: Iris macrosiphon; assembly: GCA_036927795.1. Taxonomy (NCBI): domain Eukaryota; kingdom Viridiplantae; phylum Streptophyta; class Magnoliopsida; order Asparagales; family Iridaceae; genus Iris; species Iris macrosiphon. The sequence goes on along the minus strand of JAYESA010000002.1, from coordinate 203,206,090 downwards.
GCTGGTGTCGTATCCAAAATTGGATACGTGGAGGCCGTATCATGACAATTTGGTAATAGAGATTAATTTAGAATTTTTCCTTCGACACGGGGGTTGCACATGCCATAAGTTTACACGGACACCTAGTTGAGTAGCTTGCACTTTATATTGCTTATAATTATGATTCTAATCTTGCTCGTATCCTTCGTGATACGTTTGGTGTTGTATTGGAGCCGTATCGCAAGCGTATCTTAGATTTGGTGTGATA